>JADLZK010001565.1:0-149946 GCA_015847255.1 Hyparrhenia diplandra | reverse complement strand
CAAGGATCCTATAACAACATACTCTTCCGCCTGCTTGTTGGTATTGGGTCGTTGGTCGGAGTAGGCATCCGTTTGTTAATTAACTCGTGCGCTGAATATATAGCCGCTCAGAGTCAAAGGAGCTCGCATCCGCGCGCAGCCGTTCCTCTCTTTTGATTACTTTGATTGACGATTAATGACCTGATCACCATGGTCAAGCTGTCACAGCAGGCACAGACTGCCTAGAAGCTGTTCGTGATGCAGGTTGTGCAAAAAGAAGCTCAAGCGTGCATTGCTGAGCTACAAACGGCGTCCGGACAAGGTAGTTTCAAGTTATTATTGTTTTTTTTCGAGATCGGACCATTCACCCGTTTCAAGTTTATTGTGGAAACGCATTCACTAACCACGGCCAAGGGTTTTGCGCTCTTAACCTCTTGATTTGAGCGTAGCTTCTGTTCAGTGTATAAAAAGGCTTCTCTAGTGGCAAGACAAAAAGCGACTCACGAGTCCTAGTTGAACCACCATGAATCGATTCATACCATTGCAAAGAATAAAAAAACAAGAAATAAGAAGTCGACTCATAGTCTTGTATTTCATCGTGATTACGAAAATTCAAATCGCACAGGCTTGCAATTTTATATTCGTATATACTCGGCCAATGCACGAAAGGAGTCCACTCACCACTTGAGAAAGTTAGAGTCACCTTCCTAAGGATTTGATTTTGGGCCGACGTGGTCCTCTTTTTCTTTGACCAACTCTTTCTTCATTCAATGAACCGACTCATCTATTGGAGTTGTCCTAAGAAAGCGTTGGGATTTGATCAGGTTACATTTCGAGTCAGTGGATGTGTCCTAAGTATCTATTTGGAGTATATATGTAGCTCACTTGAGTCTCGATTGTGACTCCCGGATCAGTCATAGGATGATACGATTGACTCAATCCCGACCCCTCCCAAGCTTAATATATTTTGGTTTGTGATCTTGCTGAGCCCATAGCCCATAGTGAATGAATCAAGGGACTGTGTAGGTGTTGATATATAAAAAAAATAAAAAAAAAAAAAATACTGCAGCAACGACATGGAGCCGCTGATCCTGGAAGAGTTCAACCATCCCGTCACTATATCAGTGTCAGCGTCAGTATCAAATGCGTCTGCATTTAGCGAGTCCACGGCTAATGCAGGATTTTAAAATTGGGTGCATGAAACCGTGAAGCAGCTCAATAACATTTCAATCAAGAAAACATAATTTTAATAAATGCAAATGATAAGGAAGAGCTAGTTTTTTTTAGAAAAAATGTACACATCAACCGTGCCGGAGGTTGGACATGAAGTCAGAAAGAACTTGTAAAATGACCATTTAAATTCAAAACAGGGCTCCGAAAAGGTTGTCTAAATTTCATGCAAATTGGACAAATATAAATACTTTAGGATTAGCTTAAATTTAACAAAGTTTTTGAAAATTATCTGAAAAAATCCTAAGTGTATTACACCAGTCTTGTTCATATGCTCCCTCCGTCCCCATTTGTCACATCACCCCCGTTTCCGCCATCTTATTCGATGCTTCGTCTTATTCAAATTTTTACACAAATATAATTTATTTTTTTTAACTTATTTTGTCAATGAAGATACTTGAATATTGATTATTTTATTTTATAATTTGCATAAATATTTTGAATAAGACGGATGGTCAAAAGAAGTTCAAAGTCAAAAACGCCGAACTCCATGGGGCGAGAGGGAGTACAATTTAGAACGTTAGATCTAGTTTGCTAACAATATTATCAAACAATACAGTTTATCCCAACCCTGCAAGGTTAGTATAAAAAGTACTCCTAGATGCTACTCCCTCGGCTGAATTATACAAGTATTAAAAGTATAATCTTAAAGGCCATACTAAGTCAAAACGTGTCTTATATCTTGAGATAGAGGGAGTACAACACAAAAAGTACTTGTACAATTGTGATGATTATGTGTCGGCTTATGTTCCATTCTTCTTGTCGAAGGCCTCGATGAGCCATTTTGGTTGTACATACCTGCTGCGCTCAGCAGACTAGGTGGAGGCAGAAGCCAGAAAGCTGGAGGCAGAGATAAGCAAGAGACAAAATATGCATGACCAGTCAGTGGTGAGCGTAGGTGTAGCCGCTGCTCGTGTCGCGCTTCACCTTTGTCTAGTGTCTGGTCTCTGCTCGCTCGCCCATCCGGGCACCCGAGTACCCGACAGTGTTGGCAACGTCGCAAACGGCAAAGCCGGTGGACGGATCGTTTGGGCGAGCGAAATACTAACCAGAATGAACAACTAAGGAGGCTGGCCCATCAAGAGAAGGAAGGTGCGAAGGACTGACCTCAGCTGTTGTTGCGTGTTTGTGTTCAAACTAACATTAACACAATTTGTCTACTCCCTCCATCTTTGAGAAACGTATTCCCTCACAAACACGCTTCTGGACGACATTTTAAAAGAGACGAAGAGAGTATATAGCAACTGTAATATGTTTTTCTTTTGCCTAAAAATATTGGGTGTGATATGTACAAGTACAAATTGTGTTTGCCCAAATACACAAATACAAGTATGGAAATCGTGCAGATACAAGTATGTGGTAGGAGGATATAGAAGACACTTGCCATCACCTTAGCACAAAGGACCACTAGAAAAACAGGAAATTACAACTTGGTCCCAAACTAGGCTTGTTGGAGATTCCATCCCTCCTATCGCCTGAGGTCCAGTGCTAAAAAAGAAAATTTTACAATGCATTTTCATTTTATTAAGCATGACAGTTTATTTTAATTAATGGTGGTGGTTCAAACAAATCGCCAATCCATTAACCGTGATACTTTTTACATGAAGCCCGCCATAAAAAATGGCAGATCAACTGAGGCGGGCAAATTATAATTAGACCCACCGTGGCTAATAGAGACCGAGACTACTAACAGTTAGGAAAGCCCAAAGCAGCTCACTAACACGCCATAGTATATAAATGTGACTTAGGGTTTCACTTTGACCCACTCCACTTCTTCCACCTTGTTTCCCTCGTGCGGGCTCACGATCTTCATCGTGCGACCTCCACCTCACCTCGCCCCTTCTCCCTCCTACTGGTGGCGGCGGAGCGCTCCTTCTACCTCCCACCGGGCGGCGCTGGTGCTCGGGATGCGACGGGCGCCTCTCCTCCTCCCTTCATCGACGGGCGGCAGTCCACTAGGTGGCACACGGGGGAGGTTGGATCGCGCCGCGATAACCTCGCCGGGCAGTGGCGGGCGCGCGAATGGGCGCGGATTCGGCGGCGGAGGCTGGATCCGGTGGCGGGAGGTACCCGCCCATGGCGGTGGCGGCACTACTACCGGCGTCGATGGGGCCCATTTCTAGGCCCATTAGGGTTTGGGGATTGGCTTGTCTCCAAAATACATATTTTTTCTAATTAATCGTGACGGTTTTAAAAAAACAGCCACAATTAATTCACAATAACAACCACGGTTAATAAATCATGTAGTAGTGGTCGCTGGAATTGGCCGCTGTCAAACCACACGCTCCATGGAACCCCATCGCGCAAAGGCTTCAAGAGAGCGGAGAAATCAAAAGGAGCGTCCAACAAAGGTATTTTTATCACACTTGTACTTGTTAAATCAAAAAAAGGGAAGTGGTAGTACTATAGTCGAAATGAAAGTTTTGAAAAAAGGAATACAGCAGTAGCTGAAGGAAAGTTTTTTTAAAAATAGAAAAAGTTTTTTTTTAAGAAATAAAGTATTCTGTACTAGCTGCATTGAATTGAAGGAAAGCTAAAAAACACTTGTACTTGTTAAATTAAAAGGGAAGTGGTAGTACTATAGTCGAAATGAAAGTTTACTCTGTACTAGCTGCATTGAATTGAAGGAAAGCTTAAAAAAACAAAATCTGGCCCATGCAGGTCTCGAACCTGCGACCTTCGCGTTATTAGCACGACGCTCTAACCAACTGAGCTAATAGGCCATTTGATGTTTAGGTCAATAATAAGGTTAATTTTGATACCATTACCAAACTCAGTACATGACACATCTCAGCAAATAGTTTGGAACCACCTACACCTACGGTCCACTCTCTACAAATCCAGAGTTTATCCAACATCATCGATACATCGTAACACATCTCTTGAGCTCTTGCTCATGATTCTTGCTCCTCGACGAAAGAAAGAAGGGAATATTAAATTTTTCATGGCATCTGTTGCCTAGGTTTTAGATCCTAACCCTAGTTGTCGTTGCTTCCACACCGCGTGCCCTGATGCATGGAGGCTGATGGATCTCGGCCCATCCCATGCCGCCGTGGTGGCAGCCAGCCCCAGCCACACGCCCCTCGATCATGCATTTCCATGGAGGCAATAAGGTATGGCATGTCCTCGTGTTGGGCGGATCTCGCCCATCTCCACCACATTGATCCACGCCGGTGCCTTCGACCCTCACATCCGTGATCCATCCGCTGCGCGCCTTGCGCCGCTGATTAAGGTTGCACCGCCGCTAGGTACATCAGATCTGTTGTTGTATCTTTTTTGTTTGCCCGATCACTGGTAGAATTGAGTTTCCACCACCCACCGACCTCGCTCAAACTACTCAGACATTGGCATCGACTTCATCGACACCATCATCGCAGTACTAAACGCATCTTCTCTAATCAATAGAGCTGCTGCCGTGTCCCTTCATCGGGCGCAGCACCGCCACCCGTGTGTCCACTTTGCATCTACATCGCCGTCCGCTATACATCGACACCGGCTGTCTTTGCGTCTCGCGTCGTCGGTGAGCCGTGCTCAATGACGCGCCACTTTTAAGCGTCTGTAGCGCTCACACTTTGTGACTTCAGAACAGGAATAGTACCACATTATTGTACCTATATATGGGTGTTAGTTCCGTGTACTCTATATACTCAGCCCATAAGCCCAATGCAATACAATCCAATATCCACAAGCTGTTTCGACCAGAAATCTCCATGTATTCGTTTGCGCAGAGGCTTCACTACTTCCTTGCAGTACCAAATGGCCGTGAAGCTTCCAGATCGTGTTGGACCTATTCTTGTCGATTCCCGGTGAGTTGCTTCTCCACGTAGCAGTGTAGCACTGATCAAGCTGAGATCGTGTTGGACCTATTCTTGTCGATTCCCGGTGAGTTGCTTCTCCACATAGCAGTGTAGTGAATCGACTGTGGGAGGTAAATACCAAATAATGCTACAAACCCACTGGATTCATGTGAGGTATGAATAAGTTCAAAATCTAAAAATTATACGGATGTAGTCGCATGTCATGGTACCTGAACCGAGCGGGTCGACAAAAGCAACTAGGTGCTCTCCCCGGAAGAAAGAGCCTTCTTCACATTATAGCAGCAGGATTATATAGGTTTGGTACTAATTTTATGTTGGAGAAACATACTATTTTCATCGCATAAGTGATTGAGTCAAATCAGAAATACTACTACACGATATACAATCATAAATTAACTTAAATTAACAGTTACCAATACAATTGTTAACTGAAACTTCAGAATTGTTACTCTCTAGGAACCTATATCCAAGTTACAACCAAGAGAGCTGGTCACGAAGTCAAATACGCATCGGTTCAACTCCTGAAATTCTGTTTCAGAAAGAGCTGCTTCAACCAAAAATCTGCATATGCTTTCCTCGGAGGCTTCATCGTAATCCTTCCTCCTCTTCAGCACCAAATGGCCACTGAGCTCCCAGATTGCTGGATTGATTCTCATGTCAAGGAACTCTTGGCTTGCCTTTCAAGGAGCTGCTTCTCCGCATAGCACTGACAAATCGGTTTTGAGGGAAATAAACGTCAACACATTGCTTAAGGACGAACTGTGAACATTGTTTCAGAGTTCAGAACTTACAAACAACTGAGGTTGCATGGCAATACCTGTGGTAGGAGGAAAACTCTCTTGCCGGATTCAGAGATGAGGACATTGAAAGGTCTGTTGTTCTCTTGCAAGAATATGCAGACTTTGGAGACCACATCAGACAAATCTTCCAGGCTCGCACCACCTTCGAACAAAAAAGCCATTGACTGGATAATCCACCAGGTGAAAAATGCTCACGCCATTCCCTAGGCTCATGAGCTTCTTCGTGGCTGCCTTTTTCAACTGGATACTGTACTTTCAGGTAGTATGCCTGATGAACAAAATGACAGTATATGACTTACTGAGAGGATTGTAATGTATGAACAGTTGTCAATTGTCATACTGCGACCCAGAAGTACATGGCATCTAGACATTCTGGAGACTAACCTGGAAGTGAAGGTGATTGATAGTTCTTGAAAGCCACCCAGGCTGTTATAACCAACTCTGAAGAAGGGATTCCTTGCCTCTCTTGCAACATACATGGCTATTAAAAGCTCTCTCGATCAATCATTTGCGGTAAACAGTCCTGGATCTTGGGAGTCAAAAGGACATGGCAGTAGCCAATTGGACTCACCTGTGACGCTGAAGATGACACAAATGTTAATCTAATTGTGTCGTATTACTATCAATAAAGCATTAAGTAAATTTGAGAAGGGGGGGGGGTGGGGGGGCGGGGTGGGGCACTGACATTAATCAAGATGGCACTAGAAGAAGCTGAAACAGTATCAGCAGCACCATCAAAATATTGTGCAGAGTCTCTCTCAGTTTCATTGAATCTAAAGATCACCTCCAATGGGCTAACTTTTTGTGAAATTGAACTTCTCACTGACAAATGGCTGGAGGACTTGGTTCATTGTGAACTCAGTTGGCCGTTTCTTTTGATCACGTCCTTCAATTAGTGTTGCCACAAAATTGTGTCCTCCAGGTAGCACCTATGACATGATTATGCAAATTAAGAGAGAGATGACATCACCCAAAAGATACCTGACCAGTTAATTGGAGATAATCAGATAATAAAAAGAAAACCTTTGTTTCACAGAAATTGATGTCATGGTGAAACAAGCCCCTCGCCTTGCGATCATCCCACTGCAAATAACCGCTCATGTTTATAATTTAAGTAGCATTCTTTTCAACAAATCATAACCGAATGCAAAAATGATGTTTCTCAGACATGTAAAAACTACAGACCTCATTAAAAAGTTTGAGTAGAAATGGTGACAAATTTGAACCTTCGTGCTCTGTCAGGTCAAAACTACTGCCATCCATGGTTAGTTTTGTTCCAGCTGAAAGAAATGTCAAAATATACAGGAATCAGACAGCGCCTGCAGTATATGAGTTTGTGTTAGCTCTCATTACTAGCACTGCGTTCAATAATCAATACAAGGTTGCTATAAACTAGCGTCTTAAGAAAATGCCCAATTGTTCAGATGGAAGTATCAATGCAAAAGGAAAAAAGAAGAAAGGTGTAGAAAACAGATGCATGAACTAGGCGAATCATTTCACAGCTCAGCATTTGGGTTTATCCCAATGCAAAGGGTCAAAACCATCCCCCCAGATGCACAAATCAATTCCCATTTCCACCACCAGTTTTCTACACCACATGTTCAATTGATCCATGTTCTACATCACCATTAGGCCACTCTTTTCCCTGACCACAAGCACATAAATATCACACAAGCTAAGAGAAGAATGCCGGCGTACCGAAGAAAAGCAGCCGGGAGGTTCGTTTTCGGCCCCAGGAGCAGGAGGAACCAGGGACAGCGATGGAACTAGTTGGGCTAGAAGAGCAGTGACTAACATAGGAAATGCCCAACTTTTATTGCGGAGGACACAGGCGGGGACAAGGATTGGATCTTACTCAAAGGAGAGCTTCCCCAAATCAGCAGCTGGATTTTGTGGCTTTGTTGAGATCGTGGGCGGAGAAGACGGTGGATTCACGGCAACCCCACGTGGATAAGCAACGGGAAGAGAAGGGAAACCGGGAGGTGAGCAGGAGCGCCACCGCGCGCTCCACCATATTTGTCACATGTTGAAATTTCTCTATGATATGGTGGACCAAATCGGGATTAACTCAGAGTAACAATTTTGTATGTGGTTACTGTCGTAGACCGCGACCTCCAGCTCCAGGCTCGCGGTCGCCGGTGGACGGCACTCGCCCAAAGAGGGGATGGATGCGCCGATGGAGGACGGAAACCAGAGACGAATACGCAGGGCGCACTACCCCCAAAATCGCCGATGTGCCGCTTTCTCTGCACGACTAGCGGCCCTGATTCACCGCATCCGAGAGAGAGACAGACGATGGTGACCGGCTGCCCAACCTCACTAGGAACTAGGAAGCGATCTCGGATGCAGCCAGAGACAGTGAGTGTGTGTGGGAGAAGAAGAAGAGCAGATAGCCAGCAGTGAACAGGGAAAGGAACGCACCTTTTCTAGTCTAGTCTAGCACAAAAGCAGGCAGCAATGGCGGCGCCACAAGGATTGAATGAATCTCGGAGCAGTTTCCGAACAGAGGTTTCCTCCGAGTTTTCGGTCGGATTCCTGAGATAGACGAAGACGCCAGATGGGCCGCACAGAATTCGTTAACCGATGATGGGCCAGTAGAGGTTTCAGCGCGAGCCCATCTGGCGATAAGATACATCGACAATTTACGTGGACCCACTTGCAGTCAACAACATGAGGAAACCCCGTAGACTACATCCACAGACCACAGGGTCACCAGGTATTCCGTGACTCTGACAAGCAGGTCCACACATTTTCGGGTCCACGGGCGGGTCCATCGGGGAGGTGTACAGTACAGCGCCGGCCCGCGGGGCGCCTCTTCCCGACACCCGGGTGGGAGCCCGGAGAGGCGGAGACCGGACTCAAAAAAGGGGGCGAGGCGGAGCGCAGCGCAGCCAAAACCCCAAGCCCAGCAAAACCCCCTAAAACCCTAGCTCTCCGTCCCCCCGCCTCCGGGTCCGGGCTTCTCGGCGCGGCTTCCAACGGTTGGAGGCGAAGCCGCCGCCATGGCGACCCTCCTCAGGCGCGCCTCGCTGCGGCGCGTCATCGCCGCCGCCGCCTCTGCCTCTTCTTCTCACCCTGAGGTCCAACCCTCGCTCTCTCCGCTGTATTTAAGCTTTTTTGGGTGGTTGGGGTGAGCTGGGTTGGGTTGGCGAGTGGCGATTCTCGGTCGAATGCCGGATGCGTTTAGTTGAAGTTTTTTCTACTGTGCTGATTGAGAGTGAGCCCTAGTTTGGTCACAGGAGTTTTATCGTCTGTATGCGGAATCGCGGCCTTTGGGGCTGCCGCCTCTCGATTTCAATCTCAATTCGTGGCTGCGTTCTGGTCAAACGTGTTTTATCCCATAACTACATTTATAGGTTTAAACTCTTGCTTTACTGTTCCCTGCTTTATTGAGCGCCGCCCAAATATCACTTCCTGTCAGAAATGTTATTTGATCTTACCTCGTGGTGTGTGACCATGATACAAAATCATAGGCACTCCCCATTGCTATTAACAATTTCTTTTAGTTCAACAGCATGCTTAAAGCATCTTAGTGTTCAATTAGTAGAGAGGCTCAACTGCCTTTCTTATGTTATAATCAGTCTCATCCTCATGCCATGTTAACTGGATGGTCTGTGCTAACCCACTATAATGGCCCAATAATTTTTGTAGTATTGACTCCTATTTTTCTCATGCTTTAATACTTGTGCAGAGCTATAAGCAAAGCGATCTGTGGCTCCACGTTTCATCGCCGAGTTCGCATCAAAAGGTCATAGACAAAGTCTGTTATGCTTTTTTGCACATTGCTTGTTGTCTTGATTTCTTATTGTTACCTGCATTGTGACATGATTATACTACAACAGAATTTCTTCCTTTGCTTATGTTATACTCCTTGTTCACTGCCTACTTGATCAGTTACTGATTCTTCTCTTGCCTATATGTAGCCAAAAAAAAGAAGTCAAGTGGAACAGACTCTGGCGAGGATAATATGTCAAAGAAAGACTTGGCTTTACACCAGGCTATCGATCAAATAACATCTGCATTTGGGAAGGGGGCAATAATGTGGCAGGCGTTCACAAGGCCATAGAGATGTACCTGTTGTGTCTACTGGGTCTTTAAACTTTGGATATGGCTCTAGGAATTGGTGGTCTTCCAAAGGTAAGCATTTGCATATTAATGATTTAAGTAGATCTTCTTTTTTTGTTGATCATCACATGATATTATTCCGTAATCTAAAAGAAATATCATGATATTATTTTCAAATTGGAAATTTTTATTAGTCAGTTTATGATGTTATAAGTTGATGTATTTTATTTTGTGAAGTTTCATGTTCAATATCTTTTATAGGGGCGTGTCGTAGAGGTCTATGGTCCAGAGGCTTCTGGCAAGACAACGCTTGCTCTACATGTCATTGCAGAAGCACAAAAGAAAGGGGGGGTAAACTCTGAACTTTTGGTGATCTCCTTGGGATGGGAAAAATAGAGGAAATTAGCTTGACAATTAGGATGACCAAAGTTTGGGATTCTATAGGATGCACCTGATCTGGTGCATTCTATGATCACCTAATCTTCTTACCACTAAGAGGAGTGCTATACTATGGAAACTGGTCCTTCTTTGGTGTCCCCAACCCTGTAAGGGGGCCCCAACCTTGACATCTTTTAACGCAGTTTGTCCATGCATCATCACTACAAAATCAGAATTCTGTAACAACTTTATCTATTCTTTTTATGCAAGTCATGAATATATTTTGAAAAAGGTAGTTTTCAGTTTGATTCTCAATTGCTGATTTTCCTTTTCAAAACGTCGCTGGCCTGCCTGCTTAACAAAGCTTTTTGAATAATTGGTTGAAAGTTGCAATACCTGAAGACTGAAGTTTACAGAAGAGCTGTCCTTGCCTTTTTTAGAATATGAATAAAATATCTAAAGATGTCAGCCATGGATAGTTTTCATCACTAGTTTAAAGTTTGAAATTTCTTTGTTTACACTCTACTAAGCCTTATTATTTTTTGCTGGCATGCTTTATCGTTTGACTACTTTGAATCTTGATTTCTAGTTTTCTACTATGCCACAATTCTATGCTTTAGCTACTCTTGTAATTCTATAAGAACTAATGACTCTTTTTCCTGTTTTTTTTGGTTACTGTGCCTTCATAGATGCAGAGCACGCTTTGGATCCAGCTCTCACAGAGAAAAATTGGTGTTGACAATAACAATTTGCTCCTTTCTCAGCCAGACTCTGCTGAGCAGGCACTCGGTCTTGTGGACACACTGATTCGAAGTGGATCTGTTGATGTTGTTGTAGTAGACAGTGTAAGACCTAGGTCCATCTAGCTTCACCAATCTGATTTTGGCTATTTGTGCAATATTCGCAGTTCCTTATGAGTTTTGAAGACCATTTTTCCAATTGGCAGCTTTGGGCTTAATAACCTCAAAGACTCCCTTGCAATATTAGCAGAAGTTAGTTCGCACAGCTTATATTATCTTATTCTCCTATGCAGGTAGCTGCGCTTGTTCCAAAGACCGAGCTCGAAGGTGAGATGGGTGATGCACATGTTGCTCTTCAGGCGAGGTTGATGAGCCAAACTCTTCGCAAAACTTAGCCACTCCCTTGCACTTTTCGCAACAATTTTATTATTTATTAATCAGGTATTAATCATACATATTTTTTCTTGGTGTTAGTTTAAGTAATTTATTTATAAGTTATTCCATTATGTATCGTAGTAGTTATTCCATTACGTATCTTATTGTGTCGAAGCTTCACATAAGTCAGAAGATTGTTGCCATATTGGACTTTAATTAAGGCTACTATAAATATAGTTGTATATTTTTTTTTCCTTCAAGTTCTGGAATTACATGCTGCTTAAGCAAAAAGGAATGTTACTGTAAATTAGGAAACATTAGCATACAGTTCTATCTTTTGTAGGGATATACCTGGTTCTTCCTGTGCAATCTTACAAATTGTTGCATGCAATTGATCATTTGTTTTTTTCTGCAGTTATATCCTTTCTTTTCCTTAAAATGGCCTCTATTTTTTGCTGCCAACTTAGTCTCTTTATCTCCATTGTAGATCAGGGCCAAGGTAGCCACATTTGGATTTGGAGGACCAACTGAGGTCACCTCTGGTGGCAATGCCTTGAAGTTTTATGCTTCTGTTAAGCTTGAACATCAGGCGTATTGGTTTGGTAAAGAAAGGCGAAGAGGTAATTAACTAAATCATTTCTTTAGCATTTACCCTATTTAGTGTGTGAAATTCAGTATGTTCACAGCGTGACTTCGATTTAGCAGAGATATGTAATTTATAGGTATCTACATGTGATTGTATCTCTACAAGCATAAATTAGTAGTCAATTAAAATAACTGCTCTTTTTGCAGTAGTAAGATTTGTTCCACCCTGAAACAGTATACACTTTGTGTAGCTTTTTGAATGATGTCTTCCATTTGCAGACAATAGGTAGTCAGATTGCTGTGAAGATTATAAAAAAAGCATGCGCCACCCTTCAAGACTGCACAATTTGAGCTTGAATTTGGAAAGGGGATATGCGCAGTTCTGAGCTTTTTGAACTCGGAGTGAAGCACAAGCTTATCAAAAAGACGGGTGGTGCATTTTATGGTTTCAATGATATGAGTTTCTGTGGTAAAAATAAACTTAAATCTTACCTTGATGAAAACAAGAGTGTTGCAAATGATCTGGAGATGGAACTAAGGAGATTGATGACTGAAGCACCCAAAGTTCAGGAGGCAGAAGATAATTAAGCGAGTGATTTGCCTGAAGAGATTGTCACACCTGAAGTATCGTCAGAAGAGGATCTGGGAGCTGTAGTCGAAGGTTAACCAGTGATCTGATGTGCTGGCTAGTGGGAACAGAATTTGTGGACAGTTGTTCCCATAAAACAATATTTTGGGTCCTGAAGTCACCACCGTTTGCATTGTCATGATGTGTGGTGTTGATTTCATTGTGACAGACTTCAGTTCCTACTGTGCTTATACAGTAGTGTAGCATCTAGAGAAATTGCATTGTCTGAAATCATGCTGATAGCTGAGAGGTGGAAGTTGAAGTAAGCTGGGAAGGTTTAGTTACCGTGGTCTGTCGCTGTTTAAACTTTAGTAAGCGATGGTAAAATGTAGTGGTGTCGTCGTGTATATATGATGTGCACATTTTGAACTCGTGGTGTCACGTCGAAGTCAATTTGAAAAGCATTCTTTGAGTGCTGCTAGAATTACATTGAGCTCCCTTCACTTACGGAACTTGCCTGGTTTTTGCTTGGAGTAGCTAGTTTTGGTTTTGGATGGTGCCTGTAGCTGGAAGATGGTACAATGTAACTGGGGCTTTTCTGATCTGGGCTGATCCGTGTTTTGCCCCTTTTCTGATTTGGGCTGATCTGTATTTGCCTATCAGGCCCGTTGACAGGTCCCTTAACTGTAGTTGTCCATTGCTCCCCTTTTCTGTCTCTCTTTACATGCATATATATTTTCTTGTATAGGAATGGTTGGCCTGTTCAACCAGCAAAGTGCCATCCTTTAACCTTGTTATTTTCACCATGAAAGTGGCTTGCTTTTCAGGTGCCAGTCGATGGAGAAAATGATTTCTTGCTGGAAGTACTTTTTTTTCCTTGTGGCGTAAAATGGCTAGGGTGATCAGGTCGTAGTACTAAACCCACTGCCTTTATCATTTTATCCCAATCCAAGGTTGCTTCAGGCGATGGTTATAATAAATCTTTTGGCGAGGTAGTAGTTGTCTGCTAGTGAGTATACAGTACGCCTTTAGCAGGTCAACAGCAATAGTTTATGGGACGGGAGTGTCCTTTGTTAAGGTGAGAGTGACAATGCTCTGTTGATGGCCATGTGCATTATTATTGCTCTATCTAATTGCGCAACTAGTTTCCCAACTGTGGTAGAGGCAACCACTACTTAATAACTGTAGTAGTAGTAAACAGATACACTATCGTTGAGACTTCTAAACTAGATAAATGCTCTGCTGAGCCTCGTCTTAAACGTCACGAATTCAATAGGGCAAATAGCTGTTTGACCATCGATCCATGTACTACTAGCATAGAGGTTCTTCCTTTTGTTACTATCACTGTGCCAATGGTACACTCGGTAAATTACTTGCACGGCTAGTATTAAGTCCCATGCCTATACAGAAACAAACAGCCAACAACCAGGGTTTATTTGGGGGACTTTACTGCCATCTGAAGGCTGAAGCACCCTGTCGTAGTGTGATGTTCTCCGCTCACTGATCCAATCCACCCTCGACGCGTGACGGCAAGAGCACGTACGTACGTACACCAGGCGTGCCGCGATGCTGCACACGGACACGGCAAGTACATGCACAACGCCTCGTCGTGATTCATGAACTGGCATCGACGTCGGCGTCGTCGTCGCCCCTGCATGCTTTTATTGCTGCCATCCACCTGGCCATTGTGCTCCGTAGCCGCCCAACCCCCGCCGGACCCGTCCGTCCTCCTCCCCTGGCCGCACCACCAAACAACGCACGCTTGCAACGCCGGGAGGCGCGGTGGCTGGCGTGGCATGCAGAGCAGTGGGCAACGACGACACTGTCCTTCGTTCCTAGCTGCAGGTCACAGGCTGCAGCCGCTGTCCGTGGCGCCACATGCGCTGCACCTGGAGCCGCCGTCCGTCTCCGTCCCCGTCGCTTCTCGCATTAACAAGTGCCCCGACGCCGCGGTCGAGACGACCCTGCGATGCCGCCGGGGACACCGTCATGTGCAGCTCACATGCTCCCAATAACCCCAGCCTGCAGTGTAGGAGTAGTGGTCAGTCTCGAGGTCTCTTGCCCGGCCAGAGCCAGACAGGCCAGGGCATGTACGATGATGAGCTGTTGACGCCAGCACGCCTCGTTGCGGGTGCATTTTTTCGTCGCTTCCAAAGTTCTCGTTTCCATCTTTGCAGATGCCAAAGCTTGTGCTTGCAACCACATAAGTAATCCTGCTCCGTGTTCTGTTTTGGCGCCAAAGTAGCAAGAGTTTGGTGAGTAGGGAGTATGGATGCCCTAGGCCCTAGGGCAGTATGCACATGTGCATTGATCGCTTGGCCCTTTAGTTACCAACGTGGCCATCATTAGCGCGCATTGATCATCACCGATTTATTAGTGATGATTTGTTGTGTGCGTGTGCGTGTGCGCGCGCCGTTATTGAGTTAGTTATACTAACTAACTTTTAAAAGTGTGGTACTGACCGTTTCAGCCATTCCAGGTGAGAGCGAGCTGCTTGCATTTTGATTCCAATCTGTAACGGTAATCTATACTGTCCATTATCCCTTCCCTTTCGATGGGGCCGGGGAAAAAAAACTTTTTCAGTGTCCACCATTTGCCATTATCAATCAGCAATCATATATGATCTTCATTAAAAAAAAATCAGAAGATACTTCAAATTTCTTCTCTGGTGTGCCAATAATCAAGCTGTTTGCTGACTACTGGGGACTAGGGAGACATGTCACATCATATGGTCTTTGCGTTGCATAGCCGGCATAATCTTGGCAGGAATCATGACGTATCGATCGACGTCATCCCTTGACGAACATACTCCCTTTGTCGCAAATGTTTGTCTCTAAAACCGCGTGTGTTTCACAATCACGCGGCTCCACATATAAAGGGACGGAGGGAGTATATAAAAATCAGATAAATGGACAACAAATAAAAATAATACGTACACCTATATATAATTGGAAATAGAGTAGGAGTATATCACACACTTCGTTTGGACTAGGCGACTACTCTATTTCACCGTGAAGGACTTTCTTTAATTTCGACGAAATCAATCATGCAAAGAATCGTTTAAAAAATCAATCAGTTATGCAAATAATTCTTCAAAAATCCAATCATGCAATGCAAATACTTTTGGACCTACCCAATTAAAAACATGCTTATAAGTAGTGTCATCGCAGCTAGCAACATCATGATTTGGCCACTTGTTTTTTGCTCTTCCACGAAAAAATACGTCGCCTTTCGGTATTAAGGCCGGCCGGGAATTCGGCCGTTTGACGAGCAAGCTAGCTACCTATCCACATATGCACACATATGGTCGATCCAAGCTAGTTAGGCCGCTTGATATTATGATTTTGATTGGACTAATGATGAGTGCGGCCGGGGCTAGTAGTACCACAATTTGCAATATGGATGACACGATGGGACGACTGGTCTCTGTCTCTCTTTGATCTAGCCCTAAACTACTTGTAATCAAAGCACCTTTTGGGGGTTTTATGACCAGTACACGGACTATCATCGTGTCGCAATCCATCTTCCAGCGGATAACCGTGCCGGCCGGGGCCAACATATTTAGTAGGAGTACATCAAGTACCACTATCACTAAGAGCCAGCCACATGATCAGAGCCACTAATGTGAAAGAAAAAAATAATTCCATGTAAATTTATATTTTTCTGGCAGCATCCTCGCGTGCCGGGTTCGAACCTCCAATGGACGAATTGGTTGGCCATAGTGAGAAAAAAATTGTCTACCCATATACCAAAAGCACAGGTTTGTGGCACCGGTCCACTCACAGAGTAACACTCCTGTGTGCGGGCATGCTACAGGCTTCAGAGGTTTTTCTTGGACTAAGTGATGAGGAGTTCCTTGCTTTAAGCACAATGCTGGGCCCGGGCACATGCTATCCCTTGCAATCCGAGTTTCTGTATGGATATGGTGTGGTTTGATGTGGCTAGCGCGACTTTTGCATCTTGTCGTGTTGGGTGTGAAGGGAAGCTCTCAATTAGTCTATGATGAGACTGGCGTCAGTGACGTTAGCAGATGCTACACCTTCTTAGAGGCGTTCTGGTGAAACCCCTTCCCTCGTCTTCATGCTTTGAGGATCAATGTGGAAACTCTAGATGAAACCTTGGTCTTTCCTTGTCTTAGGATCAAGACGGTGATCCATCTTTGAATGATGTGACCTTTTGAAAGCGTCAACGTGGAGATTCTCTACCTTTGATTCGAACAGAGAAAAAATGGTGACATGAGTGTTGTTAGGACTAGTTAATGACGAAGCTTGAATGACAACTTGGTGCTCATTTTCTCTCTGTGGTGTCCCAAATAATGGTCGATGTCTTTTGGATTAATGGTCGTGTGAGGTTGGTAATTGTGCTTACTTTTAGTTTGGTCATAGCTTCAATCATACAATGGAGTTTTCATCATTTGGACTAGTTTTTTGCTCAAAGTTGTTTCTCAATATCGGTGTAAATATGGTTTGATGACAATCGACATCACAAAAGAAGCCACAAACAATGACTAATCAGATTGTAATTTGGCTTTATGTTCTTTGAGAAACATGCCTAACCGCTAGCGGTGGCTACTTTCTATTAACCATTTGCATCTTCATCAAATGGCTAAAAAATATGAATCACATATTTTTTTTGCGCCAAAAAAATATGAATGACATATATATATAGAATGCCGCCGGTGGTTAATTATGTACCAACAAGTTGACACATAAAAAACATGTACTTTCATCCGTAATCTGAATGAAGTCCTTTTCCATCCAAACGCTTAGAGCGCAAAAAAGTCAGGGCGCGCATCGGCTCTGTTTAGGACGGTCTTGCCCCTCCTTAATTACGCGGCACCTTCCTAATTACTCCACGCTAATCGCATCGAGTTTGCTCCCGTCCGTTTGCATGCAGCATGCATATCCAATCTCCTCGCCCGTTTGCATGCAGCTGGCTCCTCGCCATCGCCGGTCCCTACTCGCCATCGCTGCTCGCCTTCGCTAGAACACCGTCACGCCGCGTCGTCGTCCACCGGCCTGCCTAACAGCCCCATGCAAAAAGCAGAAAAACAAACTGGCAGCAGGCAGGATCGAACCGGTGACCTCGCAAGGCAGCAGCCTCGGGACTCGTCGGGCTGGCCAACAAGCTGAGAAGATCTTTGTGCATGTTATACTCCCCGTCTCCTTATTTATTAGGGGCAAACATGGAAAAATTAGCTCTAATTAATGACTCCTTGGTATGCACAATGGTGTCAAAAAAGACTTATTTGCATTACGGAGGAGTAGAGTACAGTATAACACATAGAAACATATACTGTCACCACTCACCGGTGGAGTAATAAATATAAAAGTTTTCTTCCATCTGGAAAAAGCATGCAATTCTAGGTTGTCAAAGTGGAGGTAGCCGAGATGAAAAATGACGCGTGTGCCCATACCTCTGCAATGCATTGAAATGAAAGGGTTTTTTTTTTTTTTTTTTTTTTTTTTTTTTTTTTTGCCACGGTGGCTAGTACAGCAAGTTTCCATCACAGGCTACCCTATGGAGCTAAGTAGAATTGCATGTTTTAACCGACAAGAGAAAGGGAGTGAGAATCGCTTCTTTTATTAAGGGACAGAGGGTGTATATCATATCACCAGTCGCCAGTTGGGCAGATGACGATGCAAGCAGCGTAAACTAGGCAGAAGCCCAAAGGGGTACACGCACGAATGCATAGAAATGCCAAGAACAGGCCAGCACTGTGAATGTTGGGCGAGCCGTTCAATTGCTATGTACGGGGAAGTTGATATCGAGCCGCTGGCGGATTGATGAACCCCACGACGTACAACACGGACAGCGTGCAGCCGCTCGAGAGCTGAGAGAGCAAGAGCAGCCAAGCACACCTGTGCTGGTAGCTAGACGCCATAGCATTAGCATGCAAATATGCAAATGATTTGTACTCTGCGCTACATGTCGTGTTGGATTGGGCCACGTACATGCATAATACAAGAGATGAATATGGCATGATATTGATATAATAGTGTGTGATGATAAGAATGATTTATATACTACTTATTCCGTTGTCAAATGTAGCTCGGCTTTGGGCTTCTAAATTTATTTCTTTTGCATGATTCGGAACATACAGAGCCCAGATGCCCCTCCAAATCAATCAATCAATTACGGCCCAAAACAAAAAATGACCATTACTACACTAAATTAACATCTTAATTGTACTGATGTCTCTACTCTGAATAGTGTGATATTTTTAGCATGCCGACTTCACTTGCTTGGATTGGAGAGCGAGCTCGTGGAGTATGTCTTTCCTCCGGATTGAAACGGAACAGCGAGCAAATAATGGAGCCAGGGCGGCAGGCACCGGCCTTTTAGGCAAGTGCCCAATCATTGTTTCGGGTCTGGATGACTCGAGCTTGTTAACCCGACAATATATATAGCTAGCATTATTATTGTTGACCATATAGAAACCACACAATGTGGTGATTGATGAGAGGAGAGAAATATGTATTGCTGCTCGTTTAATTTGATCGCACATTATCTCTCTCTCTCTCTCTCTCATGTGACTGCGCTGCGCCGACCATTTGCCTGTGATCCACATCATATAGTTTGTCTCCTTGTTGCACGGAGGTCAAGCTGTAATGGTCCGGTTGCCATGATGATGCATGCTCGGGGACACCTGACTTCGGAAACGAGGCCTGGTCTTCTGTTGTTTAGAACAGAGGTTTGAACCTAGTATACTTGGAACTCATGTTATCGGAAAAAATAAGAAGCAAAGTCGACAGCAGCAAAGCGCAAGAGAGAAGGAAGCACTGAAGAGAGTAAAAAGAGAAAACATTGTTCATTTTGTAGGACCAAGTCTTCTTCAGGGAAGTCAGATTAGTGGGTCTCAGAGTAAAACCAAGTAGTAGTACGTAAGCTATGGACGCAATCTCAAGGCACCTAAACAAGGACTGAGAATTTGTTCGGGTGATTTTAATTGATGATTGATTCTGGCTGATTAAATAAGAGAACCAACCAAAGCAAGCTTTGTTTAAGCTTTGTTTTTTATTCTATCTCCATTCATCTGTAGCTAGGGACGATCACAGTAGTACTCGTAATTAGTAATAAATAAATCATTCATAAACCACTCCAACTTGCCCTGCCTCGCAATAAACAGACGAGCTTAAAAGATGGCCGGAGTCGCGAGCTTGGGTGGCGCGTCCAGTCAGCAGCCGTGTGTCAGGTTTCGATCGAAGTGAACAGAGCACGAAGAGAGGAGTGCACGGAAGGAACGGTCGCGTGGCAGCCGACATGCATCCATGCACGCACGAGCCACCACGACGCTGGCGGTGGCGATGTGGGCGGTGGCACCGGGGTTCGCTTCGGTTGGTACCTACCTGGATCAAAAACAAAATCAGGGTTGCATGCTAAGACCATCGGTTGCTTTACCTAAAAATCAATCACCAGTTTATCAAAAAAATAAAAACTCTATCAATCACCAAAATTTTTTATCAATGTGCCGATGCATGCATTTAAAATGAATTTATAGTCATTTAATTTGGGTGATTTGGCATTTTAGTTATATTTTGAGGCCCGCGCTGAACTCTCTCTGCGCGTCGAGCCTGTAGCGGAGTCCGCTACGGAAATCAACCGCCGGATCGATCATACGCACAGGCTATGTGCCGCGTGCGTCTCTGACTGTGTACCTACTCGATCATGCACAGGCATTCAAAAAAAAACATCTTCGAAAAAAAAATGAAGTGAAATCCCTTGGCCGGCAAATGTAGCGTGAGTAGCCGTAGGGGTACAGCTGTAGATGCACGCAGGGCACGGCGCCGGGACCACGTAGGCTGGCTCCAAAGCACGAGGCGGGCGCCGCGTGTCGAGGCGGACCACCTCAGCTGCCACCGCCGGGCATTGCATTGGACTGACTTGACTGGTGGCTACAGCCTGCAGGCCTGCAGCGCAGCAGCATGACGTGACTGCCAGTTGGTATGGTACAGGCAGGGCGTACGATACGATCGCTGGCCCTACGGCGCTCTCACGTCCGTCCACGTGGGTGATCGGGCTGCGACGGCCGTCCGATCCATGCATGGCCTTCATTGGGCGGCGCCCCGGCCCTCCCAAGGCCCAGGGTGACGCACGAAAATGAGCTTGTTCCGTATTGCCCTTCGACCCCGGCCGCGGCTTCTGTCCGTGCAAAACAGCTCTTCTCATACATGCATGCTTTGATTGTAAAATGTGTTGTGTCATAAGTAAGCCCAGCGGCTAATTACTAATAAAGTCTAATCGATGCACGGTTGACTCGACATCATCGATTTGAGATTTGTAGTATTATATCCTAGTAGGAGTATTTGGCTACTTACCCGTACTGTGTAACCACCAGTGATTAATACTGCCATGTGCTCCTCAAATCCCATCTTAAAAAAAGGTTGCCCGTGAAATGAAAATGAAAACGGCTTGAATACAGCCCGTATATGCATGTATGTGCTGCAGTAAGTCAGTAACATGTGTACGTATGACCAGGCGTACGTACGGAGTGTTGTATGGTACGTACAAGCCGTAACGTGCACCCAAAAGCCAAAATCCATACCGGCCTGTGACTATGAGCTTGCTTGATTTGGATGGATCGTCATTTTCAAATGTGCTACACGTGCCATTGTATGTTATGCTTCCATGTGAATCATGATTGTTTTGTTCCCGTGCATTGCATGCATGACGGCTTGTGTAGCGTACTACTTGGTAAGGAATACATACCGTACTACACCAATACCCATGCACGGTGATTTATTTGATCGATCTATTACTTGTTTTGTCAATATATAATGCACCGCCAATAATAATTGGGTTTAGAATAAACTAATTAGCTAAAAATGAAATCGATTATATATGGAAAACAGCGAAAGTACTGAATGAACAGTACTAGTTGCGTGTAGGGCTGCCTCGCTCATAGCTAGTAATAAATTGGCAGCAGTCGCTTAACACAGGACGGACGGACACATAAGCTCACTGTGCTTCTCTTTAATATTAAAACACGAGCTGGTGGTGCTCCTTTTATTAGTGTGTACTACTACTTGCCTATATTTCACAAGATAAGACTGCAATCTTCTCCATTGCTTTTGTTTCAAAGATGAGGATTCTGCTAACTTTAACTAAGTTCTCCACTCCAAATTAAACAAGGCTAACTAACTAGTGGACACAGTTGCTCCTTCAAGGTTTGTGCTAGTACAAAAAAACACATACAGTACACCCAGCACTTTTTCAAATTGAGCTCAAAGAGTGATCACTAACCAGACACTGCATCACACAAAACCATGAAGGAATTAGTGGTCCGTTCTCCACCCTTCCCTAATTTCTTTTAATTCTTTAATCCATCTCCAAAGGTTGGTGATCATCATGACCCAAAACCAGTCCACCCAACAGCAAGATCTTTCGCCCTTATTCCCTGCCCCTAAAGATGCTAATAATTCCTTGACACGTACATGCCCCTTATCATCCGTGACTCCAAGTGCCTGTCGCCTAAAGCCCCCAAGGCATCCATCACCCCAAAGCCAGCACTTGACCCGTCCAATAACCAACAGATTACTACTATAGGTTTCTGATTACTGAATTAAATAAAAACAAAGCTTCGCTTACCCGGCGAATGCAGGCATGATTCGGTCTCTCCCATCAGTGTCCACGGGAAAGCATGCAGTGCTAGCTCTGATCTAACTCTGACAAATGCTAAGTTTATTTAAGGTCATGCAGCATGCATGGAATCATCGGCCAGTGGAAGGGCCATTCATTACACATTCAAGTATCATTTAATTATCTCCTACCATACTTGTTTAATTAAACATATACTGGTTACTATATACTAAAAATGCTTAATAAACAATTTTATTAGGATGACAAGAACAAATTTATTTGTTTATTCTTCGACGTATTTTCACCCTAGTTTGGTCAAAACGTCTTTATTTTTTGGCATCTGATGGATGGATGGACTATCACTGCTATAAACAATTGGATACAAGATTTGTTAGATCCTCCTAGTTTGCAGGTCTTGCATCTGGGATGGATGGAATAGAAAATCCCTTGCAGCCAAGGGAGAAAACCCCACTTGGGGGGTCACTATGTAGGCACTAGCTCGATTAGATCTCTGTGTTAATATTGGTTCCAGTTGTTGAGTTTGGGATTTGATCGATTTAGTTGACACATGCTCGCTCATAAGTGGATTCATAGGAAGTGTGTCTAGTTGTGGTAATGTTTGGCCACAGACATATGCAATGCAAACCGCTTTATTTTAAATGACATCGAAACATCAATCATGTATTGAGAAATCCCTTTAGTCATCCCCTAAGCTTTAGTCACTTTTTAGTCATCATCCATCGGGAACTTTAGTCACTTTTAGTCGGGGTGTTTGACATTTTAATTATGGACTAAAAGTGACTAAACTTTAGCTTACTAAACTTTAGGGACCCCAAATCAAACACGCCGAGGACAAGTACTCTCCATAAAATGTGCTCGTTGGGATGAGAAGGCAACTCAAAATTTTCATGGAGGCAATCCTCATTTTTATTATTATTATTTAGATGTTTTACTTTATCTATTGAGTTATATTTGTATATAGATCACATGTCGTGAGTTCAAATATATTAAACCGTTGATATATGTATCTTTTCTTCACTGTAAAGTAGGTTTTTTTTTTTTCTTAAAAAAAGATGAGACATACACGTTTTGACAAATTTGACTAGGTGGTTTGAACATCAGTATCATCATGGAGGAGTGAGACGAACAAAGGTAAACATCACGGCTTGCCATCTAGGTTATCTTGCTTTGATGGGGATCTCTTCCTACAACTTGTATTTGACATGCGTTTGGATGATTGTAACTATAATAAGTCATACACGGATGGAATGAACCCTTCATGAACAGTGACGTCTCTCCTACTTTCACTAAAACGAAAGACAACATTTTTTGAAGCAAGTACTTATCCACAACTATAATTAGTTAAGCAATTTCTAAGAATGGCTAAAATATTTTTCAACACATGAATGTTGAGTACGATTTACACACGATCCCTGTTGGTGTCTAGAACTTCAACAATAAATCCTTGTGTCACTATCTACGGTGTTCCGAAAAGATAGCTACAATCTCTTAATTTAACAACAATTTCTGATATTTTCTTTCACTAGATAAGTAGATATAAGAACCAGAGGAGGCAATTAGTTGGCGTTGAGCAAAAAAAGAAAATACAAATAAACAAAAACAAAGCCAGACATCTAAGATTTCTAAATGAGTTTTGTACATTTTATTCAATCACACATGTTCAACATTCTCACTATCACTAAGCTGGTACAGTTTCCATTGTTTTTTCAAAATTTAATTAAAAATCTAAAATATACATCTGGCCCCAACAAAGAAAACAAAATCGTTGTTTTGACTTCGTCTTTGTTAGATACAGGGTGTGAGATGCGGCTTCAATTAGCATGGCTGATTAGTGAATGCAGGTGAACAAAGACGAAGCATGTGGTTCTTATCTAGTGAAAGAAAAATATCAGAAATTGTTGTTAAAGAGTTGCAGCTATCTTTTAGGAACAAAGCTGTACAGCCCTGAATTTGACTCAAAGCTGTGAGAATGAATAAAGCAAAAAAAAAAAAAAAAAAAGCTGTCTAAAATAATAGAAAACTAAAAAAAAAAATACGCTGAAGTTTCCCCTACTAACTTTAGTGAGACATTGATAAACAAAAAAAATAAAGAAAGAAGTTTGAACCATTTCTTAATCCCTTGATGGGAGCATTATTGATGAAAAGAAACACACAAAAAAAAAAATGGCATTTATTTCACTCTACCCCGGGCTCAGACCCTGAAATCTGATAAAATCCACTCAACTCCAACGTCCCCCACTCTCCATTATTCTTCCTTCCTCCTCTCCTCCTCTCTCTCTCTCTCTCTCTCTCTCTCTTCTCCCCACCGCCCACCCAAGCACGACGCACCCGCAGGCCGCAGCGCACAGTTCCGCTCGTCGTCCGCCAACACCCGGCCGCCGGACTGCACCGCGCCTCGAGCCCCGGCCGATTTGTGTGCTTTGCGGCCTTGTGGGCAGGCTAGCCACCCGGCGGCGGCGGCATCATAGTTCATTGTCCATAGCAGCAAAGTGCGCTGCTACGAGCTACGACGGTCCGGCCGGCGAGGGCGCAGGCTGACCGCTGAAGGCTACAGCTGCTGTGGCCTCAAGGGTGGCCGGTGAGAGCAGCCGGGCGGCAGCATATCTCCCCTCCGCTGCTCTACCCTCCGAGGCTCTGAGTTCGGTCCTCGGCTCTTCCTCCCCTCCTCGTCGTCGGCCGGTGACCTCCGCGGAGCCGCGTGGATACCTTGCCGGGGAGATCTGTCTGCCGTCTCTACGGGCAGGTATCAAAAGCTGGAGCGTGGTTACTTGCTGCATTCGGCCTCCCGCATCTCCTCCTCCACGTGCGCGCCCGCCCGGCCTCCCTAGAGGGCTCTGGCTCTTAAGACCTCTGGAAGACTAAGCCAAGCTCCCCGCGCTGCTGTGCAAAGCGGCCCACCCTTTTCCTGCCTGCCGCCGATACTCCCTGGTACTGGGGATGCCTGGATCCTCTGTCTAGTGCTGCCGCTGCCAGTGCTTGTCATCCCTCACTCTGGGGAGATCCGTCCGGGCGTGGATTGGTTTCTTCTTGTCTGGGTGAGTGATCCTAGCTTGTTTGGGTGGATGCTCGGGGAGGTCGTTTTCTGGAACTCATCCTTTGCTCTGGCCCTGAGCAATCAAATCGAGCATTAAGTTGTGGATTTGTGTTTTCCGTCGCGCTAGGTCCGACTAATCCCGTTCATCCATCTGTGGAGCGTGCAAGATCCTTCTCTCCCTGCCCCACCCAAAAATATCGGTTCATCAAGCTGTCATGGCCCACGCGAAGTCCATCCCCCTGAACCTGCCGACATCATGTTTTTCTTCTTCTTTTATTTTATTTTTAGGCACAAGAATAGTCAAATGTTGCTCACAGGGTACATTGGTGCCTTAGATTTGTTAAAAAATGTATGAATTTGGTAAAGAGAAAAAAATTAGTGGGCTTCAAGGGGCTGAAAATCTCAACATTTGCAGAGGGAACCTCATTTTCATCGGGTTGTTTATAGGAGCCAGAGTTTATTCTTCGTGAACAGTGTATTGCTGGCTTGCCAGTAGATTTAGTTCTTCCATTTTCTGCTTCCATTTCTGCTAGTAATAGATGGACATTTGATTTGCCCCCATTCTACCTGTCCAGACCTGTCCTTTACTTTTAGCCTAAGAAAAGGCCTTGAGAAATATTCAGAGTGAAATGCTGATGTTATCTGTTTTTCCTGTGATTCTTGCAGTCAGATGTTGGAGCTCAGGTAGTAGCCAACAATGGAAGCAATGGAGGCCGAAGAACGTCCTTTTCTCGCTAATGATGCCAAGGTATCATCTTTACAGTAATTTTTTTTTTTTAGATAAGATCTTTACAGTAAATATGTCTGGTATTCCTGTTAATCTGTTGTTTGCCTGCCCTTTGTAAGTACATCTTAAAAGCCTGTATTGTTTGTTAATAAATGAGAACTACCTTTCCTTTTCCATATTGTTTTTGGGCAGTCTTTGTTTCAATGGTTAGTACTATCACAATGCTTTGATTTCTGTAATAAGTTACTGGGACCGTATAGCCTTCCATTTTAGGGTTTACTAATTTCGCAGTGAATCTGAAGAAATTTTTGGTTTTACGCAGTTGCATGCAGGAATTTGTAGAGCATTTCATCCTTTTCTGTATCTAAGCTTTCCGCAATTTTCCGTTCATCGAAGCATCAAGACCCAGAAGCAAGTCTGGTATACAGGCATTGTGTTCACTACATGTAGCTCTTGATAAAGCCAAAGGGCTTCTTCAACATTGTGCAGACTGCAGCAGACTTTACTTGGTAACTTCTTATTCCCCTTGCCCTACTACTGCTGCAACACACTTCTTTCATCTGTATGGAATTTCTTCTTGTAATTTTTTGCAATTGGAACAACTTTTTAATAGATATTATATTTCACTTCTAGGCCATCACTTCCAGAAACTGTGCTTTTAAAGTTTGAGAAGTCTCTAAGCCAGCTTCAGGAGAGTCTAAGGCGCACTGAAAGCATAGTAACGGAAGATATCGGCTGTAAGGTAAATTGTGCACAGAACTCATCTAGTAAATATACTTGGTTCACCAATCTTTGACATTTTGGTTTTGTTGCATTATGATTTTGTGATTATTACAGCGCGTAGTACGTACTGACATTCTGAACATGTTTCTGTACAGATTGTGGAGATTGTTGGTGAGCTGGAGGAAATTGTTTTTACATTGGATAGATCAGAGAAGGAAGCTGGTGATGAACTGATCAATTTGCTCCAGAGAAACAATAAAAACAAATGGTTCCAATGACAGTGGGGAGCTTGAGGTCTTCCATTTGTCTGCTCTTAAATTGGGAATTACATCTTCTAGGGCAGCACTAACGAGAGAAGAGCCCTTAAGAAGCTAATTGAGAAGGCTCGTACTGATGAAGACAAGCGGAAGGAGCTTGTTGTGTCATACTTGTACAATCTCATGAGGAAGTACTCAAAGTTCTTCAGAAGTGAGACTGGTGATGATACAGATTCTCAGGGGGTCGTCTCCATGCTCACCAACAGTATTAGGCATGGATGATATGTATGGACCCGTGCAGCAGTGGTCGTGCATTCAGTAGACAGCTTTCGAGCATTCAGTCGCTTCAATTCGAGGTTTGGATCTTTCAATTCTAGGCTTGGATCATTCAATTGCAGACGTGGTGGAGGTCCAAGGTCTGAGAATATGTCAATCCCTCCTGAAGAACTTCGTGCCCTATTTCCTTACAACTCATGTATGATCCAGTCATAATTTCATCTGGGCAGACTTATGAGCGTATTTGCATTGAGAAATGGTTCAATGATGGTCACAGCACATGTCCTAAAACACAGCAGCAACTTGCCCACCTGTCATTGACCCCAAACTACTGTGTTAAGGCGCTGATTGCCAGCTGGTGTGAGCAGAACGATTTTCCAGTTCCTGATGGTCCACCAGGTACTTTTGATGTAAATTGAGACTTGCTTTCTGACACTGAGGCTACAGGTTGTGTGTGTCTGTTGAAAGTTTTGATTGTACTAATGCAAAGAGTGTCAAGATTGTCCCAATGGAGAATGTTAGAAAGGAGGAGCCAGCAAACAGTGAATCAGGAACACTGGATGACAGCTCTTGTAACGATTTCGATTTGAATGAGGGCTATGGAAACTTGCTGCTCTTGCTTCATGAAAGAAGTAACATGATCAAGCAGTGCAGGTTGGTGGAGCAGATAAGGTATCTTTTGAAAGATGACGAGGAAGCAAGGATCCAGCTGGGCTCAAATGGGTTTGCCGAGGCACTGGTTGAGTTCTTTGAGGAATGCTGTGAATGATGGAAATGAGAAGGCACAAGAAGTTGGTGCGATGGCTCTTTTCAATCTTGCTGTCAACAATAACAGGTATTATTTCCTAGTGGTGTGGTGCTCGCTGATTCTTGCTAGATGAAAATACTTATTATTACTAAAACTTAGTGAAGTATTTTTGCTTATTAAAACCTTTTCTTATTTCAGAAACAAGGGACTCCTGTTATCTGCTGGAGTCGCCGATCTACTTGAGCAGATGATATCAAATCCACGCCTATCTGGTCCTGCCACAGCACTCTACCCTTAACCTTTCCTGCCTTCCTGATGCAAAGGCCGTCATCGGTTCGAGCCAGGTCGTGGCCATTCCTAGTCACGTCGACCGCCTGTATAGCCAAGATGCCAGCGACATGAAAAGCAGCTCCTGCAAGCATGACGCCTTGTACGCCTGTACAACCTCTCGAACCATCAGGCCAGCGCCCCCCGGGGCACTAACCGCTGGCATTGTGGATGCTCTCCACTGCCTCGTCACAGACTCAGACTCTCCAGAGTCAGAGGGGCTTGGTTGGACAGAGAAGGCTCTCGCGTGCTCATCAGCCTCGCAGCCACCCAAGCTGGCAGGAAGGAGATCATGTCCACCCCTCGGTTTGGTCAGCACGCTGGCGACGCTGCTGGACACAGGCGAGCCGACAGAGCAGGAGCAGGCGGTGTCGATGCCTCCTGGTGATGTGCAGCGCCGACGACAAGTGCATCACGCCGGTGCTCCAGGAAAGGGTGGTCCCATCCCTGGTCTCCATCTCGGCGGCCGACAGGGAGGGGCAGGGAGAAGGCCCAGAAGCTCCTGAAGTTGTTCAGGAGCAGAGGCAGCGGGATGCGCCGCCGCCCCAGCAGCAGCAGCAGCTGCAGAGCCAGCTGGCCGAGGGCGGGAATGGAGGCGGCGGTGGCGGTGGCGCTTATTGTGCCACCGGGAATCAAAAAGCCGCTGTGCAAGTCCAAGTCCAGGAAGCTGGGCAGGACGCTGAGCTCGCTGGGAAGAACAGGGGGCTTCTCGCTGTACCAGTGCTAGGATGCATGTAGAGTAGTGTTTTGAGTTGATCAGTGGGTATGTACATCATCTTTCTTCCTTGTTTTTCCACCTGGTCTTTTTCTTCTATTGTTCTGTTTGGGGTAAAAACAAGTAAAAACCTTGATGTTCTTCCCCCCTCCTCGGTGGGGACGATGTAGGGCATTTTCCAGTTTGACCTTTGTCAAGAGATGTGTACAGTTGTTTCTTCTTCAGTCTCCGATACTCTACTCCCTTTTCAGATCAGAGCGTCCCCCTGAAAACCCAACACGTCCTGCAGCTTACAGGCAACTGATTGTTTCTCCAGCCTTATGATGACTCTCTTTGTGCTGTACTAGTACATTGCATTGTGAGGTGTAGACGCACATCTCTTTTATAAGCAGCCTGAAGCAGCAGGGGCCCTGAACCTGACGCAAAAACCCTGGCAACCAGAGGTCCAGAGCTGAGAACAGGCTTGCCCCATGGCTGACTGAGATCACTGAAAGACATGTGATGCTCCAGAAAGCTGCCCGGCTAGCGCACTGCTCCTCCGGCCCCACTGAGTTCAGTTTGTCACCCCGATTCCGCGCCATCTTATTCGATCTTGTCTTATTTAAAATTTTCGCACAAATATAATTTATTTTAAGACGACTTATTTTATCAATGAAGATACTTAAATATTGATTAATTTATTTTACGATTTGCATAAATATTTTGAATAAGACGGATTTAAACACGTGTTTTTAAAAGAAAAAACGACAAACCCACGACCGAAGGAGTACTCATGTATGTGGCGACAATGTAGGGTTGGGTAAGATTGACAGCAAGTCAGCAAGGAAGCGATCAGGGCAGGAGAAGGACAATGACGCCTCGTCGCAGATGAAAGGGGAAGTAATGGCATCCGCACATCCTGCCGACAGGAATCGACGCCAAGCTCGACGCTCGTTGACGCCTCGGCCCCGACATCACAGGGTGGCTAGGCTGGGCGGACGGACGGGGGTCCCGTTCGTTCCGTTCTGCAATCATCACCATTCACCACCAAGGTGTTGGATCCATCGCTTCGCCTTTGCATTTTGCGTAGCTCAGTCGATCAACTGCTCTCCTGCTGCTTTAATCTCCGTCCACGCACGACCACGAGTCCACGAGGTTAATTTGAAAGGCACGGGCCGGTCAGGAATTATTTGTGGCGGGAAATCAAGCAGGGCAACGCAGCCGCAACGGCTCCGATCGACCGAAGGCATTGCAAGGCGAGGCCTCCACGGCTCCACTCAACCAAGCGAGCGGTAGAAAAAATTTGGAAGAGCCGAGCACAAAAAGAGGCCCTGCCCCCGCGGAAAAAGAGGCCTCGAGAGAATCCAATTCCAATTCCAGCCTCACGTCCCCCTCGCTGCCCGCTTTGTTTTACATTCCATTGCGTCTGTCCCATTGCATTTGCAGCTCCCCTTCCGTGCTCGCACGCTGCGTCCTCCTGCTTCCCACCCTTCCGTGCCCGGCACCGGCAGCCGGCAGGGGGCAGGCAGGCAGGAGGAGAGGATCGCCACACACCCACCGCCGCCCGGCCCCGGCGGATGTCGGATCGGGAGCTCCGTCCTCTGCGCTCCATCAGTATGTTCCAAACGCCAATCATCCATCCCCGGCCTGCAACTGCATGCGTGTTTTCTTTCGAGCGCCAAGAATAGGCTTTGTTTATTTTCTTTTTTGGTGGCGATCGGTGATCGAACATGATTCCTTTGCTCCTTCTGGTAGCTGCTGTTTCCTGGCTTGTTTATGGTTCAGAGATCGTTGGTTTTGGACGCGATCGGGGAATAAAGTGCCTGCATCATTGCTGATTATACAAAAGACACCATAACAATGATAAGCTACCAATGGTGTAGCAGCAAGATGCCTTTTCTATCTCTACATATATTCCCCCTTTTTCCACCAATCCTTTTGCTTGTTATCTGTCTATAACGGTATACTATGGTAGCAAGTTCTGAACCTGCATCTTCAGAGATCGATCGAAGTGGGTCCTCCTTGTGTTAATAAAATCAGAAATTTAGAAACCGGATGGAGAAAACAAATAATCTCCTCCTGACAATACAATCCACGCTACTAATCTTATGTCTAAAGTAATACAACTTGTTTTCTTTTATGTGCGGGCAATCGCCCATGGAGGTTTCAATCGTGGGCAAGATGTTCTTTCTGGGTTTACAGAACATACACCTTATGAACTGCACTGACGTGACGCTGCCCTCACGTTTGATTACAGGAATCACAGGACGGTCGATGCCTGTTCAGGTCCGTTGCTTATGGCGCTTGCTTGAGGAGAGAGGAAAGCATCCACCAAGCGACAGCGCCCAGAAGGAACTGGCTGACGAGCTTCGAGCCAAAGTGAGTGCCCATCATCTGGGCTTCGTTCTGATTACTAAATGCATCCTTGTTTGATACATATCTTTATTATTATTAACCTGCTGTTGTGTGACTTGTGTCTGTTCCAGGTAGCTGATGAGTTTGTCAAGAGAAGAGGAGACACTGAATGGTTTGCATCCTCTTTCCATTATTATTTTTGTGATATATTTATTAGTTTCCTGGACAATTTTTCTCCACTGGGAGTAAACAGGAAAATCATATGGTTCAAAATGGACAGACTACTGTAGTGGACATCTGTTTCTGCATACAAACTATTCTCACACAGCAACTTTACACCTTTGTTGGGATAAAAGTCTCAAAGTAGTGTCATCCTTACAATTCTATGTCAAAAGAATATGCTTTTAGCTTCAAATATTATATAAATATGACTGTCACATTAATTCTTTTTCAATATTAGGTTCCTTGAAGGCAACTTTGAGAGTTATGTGAGACAGATGAGAAAGCCTCATGCTTGGGGAGGAGAACCTGAGCTGTTCATGTGTTCCCATGTTTCTCAGGTTGGCGGCCAACTTATCTGTGCTAGTGGGGTGCAGCCTTTTTGTTCATTATGGTAGTGACAACCGAGAAATGTTGCATTGCAGGATGCCCATCACCGTCTACATGTACACAAGCAGCTCTGATGGCCCTAGGATCATAGCAGAATATGGCCAGGAATATGGAAAGGATGATCCAGTCCGCGTTCTCTTACGATGGTTACGGGGCACTACGACGCACTACAATCAAGACTGTAAGTACAGCACTGTACAAAATCCGACAATAAGCAGACTTTGCACTGCTAAATTACTATTTTGCCATCAGTATTCCACTTAACTCGGAACCAATAACCCCTGTAAAATTGCAGGCGAAGTGTGTGTAGATAACCGGGGACTTCCTAAGCCTCTTCTATAGGACAGCTACATAATTGTGAGCAGCTCAAGATTTTAACGATGCTATTTTTGCTCCAACTCGACACAACCATAGAGCAAATACGAAATTATACCTGGCTTGACTGTACCGGTCTTTACTGTTCTTCAATGTTTGATGTATGAATAAAAAAAAACTCGATACTGTGCCAGAAAATCAGTTGAGCCGCCTGGTACCATGCCCAGCATCAAGTGAACGTGTAAAGTTTCTCCAATCATTTTGCACAACAGTATGGCTCTAGAGAGTTGGCATATGGGGGCGAGCAGAATATTCTTTTGTCCAATTTGCCACAAAGGTTCTCTAGGATGGCTGCATAAAAAAGGCTGAATGCTCATGTTGTCATATTAAAATTCTCTTGGACTTGTATAGGATGGCATGAATGTTCAGTGCTCATTTATACTGGTTCTGAGTTACAAAATCTAGTAACCTGCAAACATTACCTCGGTGAAATATGAACACACATGATATTCCTACAATATTTTTTTATCAGCAACAATCCCGATTGCGTTGAAAGGGAGGACTTTTTACACACGTCACAGTAATTAACTTACGATAGCCTACTTGTCATCTTCTAGTCTTCAAGCCGTTGACACTAAGTCACTAATCCGTGGTACAACCAAGAAAGAGAAGCTGAGTCATGGTCCATGGAAGCCGCACGATCAGGCAGTTCTGCAGCCTGATCTTCTGAAGCAACAATTCTGGTTTGGCAATCACATTGTTACGACATAATAATACCCTTCTCCGTCCTTCTGCTTCTCCAGCATCAGCAGCTCAGGCAACAACAGTTTGCTTGGTCGTGTTTTAGCTTCTGCAAGGATCCAAATTTAGCATAGTAAGATACATTTTTATTTGTAGGTATGTCGAGTTAAAACTCAAGTCACATTTATTAATTTGGTTTGAGAACAATACCTCAACTTGGTCCTTGAGCTCTTTGATGTAATCTACAGCAAGGTCCAACATGTCCGACGTATTTGTTTGCTGCATATTCAGGAGAAACACTAATAAACATACTGATGAAATGGAAAGCCACGAACAACTAATTCCGCGTGAAAAATCCTACGGATGATAATGGCCGTGGCTTATTGCAGTTAACCAGCTTAATTTACCTTGTCCATGTTGGGCACAAGATCTTGCAGCTTCTTCAGCCTCTTTACTAATCCTCGTTCTTCTTTCCTGAACGTCAACAAGGAAAATAAAAATTGATTTCTGTTTTGACATCCAATATCAGAGCTGGCACCGTTGCATACTTTGATACTAGCGCTTTAATTAGCAAATGAGTTGGCAGCTGAACTAACCCTCTCGGCAATGCTCCGTGGGTGAGTTGCGCAGCCGCGCTTCGCACGGACTCTGCAGGCGACAGAGTCCTGCTGCAGCTGGAGGTAGTCGTCCATGCCGGGCATCTCAAGTCAAGGACGAGTTGGACAAACCGAACTGGAAAATACATAGCAAGCCAAAACAGCATACTCCAATCAGCACGGAACCACACCATCGATGATGCCGGGGCGCGCGGCAAGGCAAGGAGCGGGCGCGCGCTGACCTGCGGGTCAATGTTGCTAAAAGCTGGTGACCATGTCATCGCCAGTGTCCACCTTTTGGGCTTCTTGCTGGGGGACGAAACATGATGGAGTTGGTGTCGTCCCAGGAGCTGACGGAGAAGTTCCTGGAGAGGTAGGAGGAGGACTGTGCCTGCGCGGCGCCACCGACGCCCGTCACTGGAACTGTTGCATCCGCCGGTGACGATGCTCTCCCCGATGTCGGGTATCATCCCCATCTCGGGAGATCTGCGGCAGGTCCTGCCTGGAGAAGCTCCACTGCGAGCTGAGCTGCCTGTGGCCGTGGCCCATCGCGGCGTCGCTGCCCGCCGCCTGCGAGTAGCTCCCCATCCCTCCGGTCGCGGCCATTCCTGCATCAGAAAGAAAAGACACGTCAGCTGTGCTTGTGCATGTCGTCGCAACTCGCAACCATCTGTTGTGTTCATCAGAACTGAAATGAAACGGTGGTGATCATGAGGAAAGGAAGCAGCTTATTCAGACGTCATGCAGGTACGTGTAGCTGACTCGTGGCCACATGTCAGTGAGCGTTCGTGGAGTTTGAAAAGGCATTATTTGTTAAATTTATTATAGTATTTATTTATTCACGCTGTTTTCCAACAGTATAATTTTAAGAAAGAAAACATTTTACCATTGCTAGAAAAGATTTGTTCTCGAATTCTTTCGGCTCCATAGTGCGAAGCCACTTTGTCCCACGAGCCATCAGCCACATTAACAAGTTATGTTCCCCGAAAAGTATGCTGTTGCCATCGATCTGTTTACGCTAAGCTGCTGCTGACGCGTTCCACACTACTACGTGCTGGCAAAATGCTACTAGAATTGAATTTTCAAACCCAACAAGACGTCAAGATCATGCTTTGTACTATAATTCAGATCCGCGATTTCTTCTTCATTATTTATTCACTAGGACTAGGAGTACTCTAGTGGAAAAGTCGTTGGTGCGACAAGTGACAAGCGGCGCCCACTGCCGGGTTCGGGTTCGGCGCTGCTACGTTCCGGATTCGGCCAGGAACGGTCGCGTCACGTCACGGACGTCGGCAGCATATTATACGAAACTGGATAGGAAAGGGCCGCCTTTCCGAAATCCGAAAGAGCGCCGCGGCTCCTAGCTGGTCTGATATTGGCCTCGCCTGTTTCAGTGCATCCGGCTGCTGCAGGTGCGTTGCTACTGTCACTACCGATCGAAGCCCAAAGGGCAAAGGCACCATTGTTAATTAAACTATTAAAGCTCTGCTAAAATTTAATTAATTAAAGCCGAGAACATTAGAACCAACTGATTTGCGATAACTACATAATATTGAGTGTTGGTAGCTTTGTTTGTTTAATCACCGATACAGAATCGTTGGAGCAACGACGACGCTATTGGGCGATCAGAGCAGAGCTGGAGAGGACTCAGTATTATTCTACGGTCACCGTGCACATGCCAGCCTGCCAAATCAGCGAGACCAAAGACTTGACCAACATTGGTTGATTTACCGCGCTGAGTACGGATCACTAACTAGCTTATCTGATGCTGAAAGTGCAGTAATTACAGTTACCTTCATTTACTATAACCTTGATTCAAATTCAACAATCAACATGATCGTGCCTCCTAATTACCGCAAGCACAAGCTGGATGGGATGGAGTAGGCAAGGGGACAATCGGCGAGGCGGAGAGAGCATACGTACCGTGTTGGTCGGCCATGAGGCGGGAGAGCAGCCCGGCGGGGAGCTGCTGTGGCGGAACAGCGTGGAAGCCGCCGGAGCCGCCGCCGCCATCGGCTGCTGCTGCTGCTGCTGTTGCTGCTGATGCTGACTGCGGATGCTGCTGCGGCGGAGGAGGCACGCGGATCTCGCCGGAGCCGCCGGCATACGCGCGCTCGAGGGGCCGCCCGCCGCCGCCGCCACCGTCGGTGCGGCAGCTTGACTCGCAGGAGGTGAGCCCCGACGACTCGGCGGAGTAGAACCGGCTCACGGGCGGTGGCGGTGGCGGTGGCGCGGGGTCGCCGCGGATCACGGACTCGGCGATGGCGGCCAGGAGCGAGCCCGGCGCGGAGCCGTACCGCGCTAGCCCCCGTGACCCTGCGGTGGGCCCCCATGTCCTGACGGCGGCGGGACGCATCATCGCCCCGTGACCGTGCTGCGCCGTCGGCGGCGTCAGGCGGTTCAGGTTCATGGCTGCTGACTGGTGGTTGCTGTCCCCGCGCGCGCGATCGCTGGTGGAGTGCTGCTGCTCCTGCTCTGCTCTCCCCCTCGGCAATCAATCCGGTGGCTCTCCTCTGAGCGCCTGACTGCCTGCCTACCTGTCGCGTCGACTGGACAGTGGTGAGGTGTGAGGGTGCGTGCGTGCGAGGGAAGCGGATGTGCGGTGGTGCGGGCGCGGTGGCTGCTGCTGCTGCTTTTGAGCACGCGGCCTCCGGGGCCAGGGGATGGATCATGCTCTCTCTCATCTCATGGATGGGGATGATGGTTCATGCACCGCGTTGGGGTGGGGCCCATATGGACGAAGGAGAGGGTGGAAGGTGTGTGTGGCAGGCGCGGTACAGATGGACCGAGACCGGGCCGCCAAGTCAGCCGCAGGTGTGGCTGGCATACCATGCCATGTGCGTGCGTGCGAGCCGACATGCGACGCTGACCGGCCCGCGACTGGGCTCTCGCTCGCTCTGTTTGGGCTTTCCGCTTTCCGGGCCTGGGTCAAGGCCGACATGACTCGCTGCTCGGCTGCTGCGGCTCAGGTGGTCATCAGCGAGACCGAAACCAAAACCGTTATAACTAGCAGCACCGGTTTTGTGCATACTCCATCATCCATGCGTCGCGATAGGGCTTAGCGGCGGTTAGGTGATAACCGCGCGCACTGCGGATGCCGCTGTCCCTATCGGCTCATGTGTCTCATCTGGATCGATCACATATTCAGATGCCTGTATATATATGCTTTTCGTTTTCTACTAGTGCCACGTCTCCATCGTTTAAAATCATCAGCCAAGGATAAAAGTGTGTGTTGTGATTTCCATGCGGCAGTGAGGGCTGGCTCACGGCGGCATGGAAAGTGTCTCTTGTCCAGTTTTTCTCTCTCCTGTGTCACTGTGTGGTGTGCCCCGTGTCTTCAAGCCGCCGGCGACAGCCACGCGCACACGGGTGCACGGCCCTTTGCTTGCCAGTTTGCCGCCCCAATCCATATGTTCCGTTGTTCTGATTCCCCATGTGGTTGTGGGGCAAAGTACGCTCACACGACGGCGCGGCTGCCATTCACGGGGAGCCAAACAGAGCGGCGTGCCAACCGGCGGCTTTAGTTTAAGGTACCCGAGATGCCAACAGATTTTGTCTACGTGTATGGTCGTAGATTTCGGCAACTATGCGCCAGGCTGGAGCGCGCTGGATCTTGGGCAGTTTCTCTTTCTAATACTACTTGGTACGGAGGAGTACGTGCTTGTATTTGGCGTCTACATGGGACTGCAATTTTCTACCTGGACAATTGGACTGGACGGACGGTGTCGGTCACGGTGGACATGCATATGCATGGACTCCGATGATCGGATCCCAGTTGCTTCCGCGTCTCATGGCTCCATGTATATCATATACATGTTCGATTCAGGACCATACGTTCTCCCCAACATGTGTGCCACAAAAAAAACGTACATAAGCCACGGTTCCTTTCTCAACCCACCCTAAAGTCTTATTCCTTCTCAAAAAAAAAACCCACCTAAAGTCTTATTGTTCAGTCAAAAAAAAAAAAAGTCTTCTTGGGACATCCTCGCATCCTATTCAATCCCACATGTGTTAGATAGACCCAAGGAAGAAAACTTAAACTTACACTTCAATCCAACTAAACACATATAGATTGAAGTAAATAAAAATTGTCCAAACAAGACCTAAATAGTTGTTAAATAGTGTCGGGTCACTAGATAACTAGTTGTAGGCCCCATTTGGATACGTGTTATGCGGTTGCCTAGCACGGTAGCAAGCCACGGTTGGAGAGCCGCGATACGAGAAAAATGGACTCCGTGTTGATTCTCATGTCGACTAAGTATTATCGGTAGGGATTTGGTGGAAGTTTTCCTAGTTCTCAATTCTCACATCGTGGGACGGCAAAAATACGATTTTAATCAATTCCAAACATGACCAGAATGTCGGGATCAGTGGTAACTCTAAGATTATATATTAAGTGTCAAATCTATATGTATAACCAAACATGAAATTTATGATTACAAATACCCATATAAATTGATTAAGGGTCTAAATAGTTAAACCAAACAACACCTCAGGTAGTACTAGTTGCTATCTAACCAGGGTATGAGGTAAGCCAGCCCAACCAAGGGGAAACCAACGTACTCCATACATAGTTTTGTGCACCACTGCTGCCGCCTTCCGGTTTTAACTTGACAGTCGTAACAGTAAAGAATTGTACTCGCAAAAAAAAAAGTAACAGTAAATACAGTAATTGAACGGCCTTGATCGCGATGCCCTCGCCTGGAGGGTCGTGCGGGCGCATGGGCGCGGGCGTCGCGGTCACCTAGCGAGAGATCCGGATTCCGGAGGCCGAATAAGAAGCAAGACCCAACCTGTGTCAAGTGGCGGCGCATCTCAGCATCTGCATTGCACCTGGCAGCTCACGGGCCACGCACGAGTTTGAGCAAGTGGCATGGCCGGCGGGCGCCAAGTCTCTGGTGCTAGTTGGGAGAGCTATATCGTGGCGCGCAGCCAGCCCACGTACTGGCCCGGCACATAGGATAGGAGCGACTAGCGAGGTTACTCAGGTGTGCGCGCCGCGAGCAAGAGTTGAGAACTCACAAGTTGCTTGACCGTACCCGTCGCTTTTGTTCAAAGTCGTCGTCTGGCTAGCGCTCCGGCCACCGACCACCGTTGGAAAAAACAGAATTTTAAAGTGTGTGAGGGAAAGTCAACAACTAGCGCGATCCAGCTCAAATGGTGTGTGTGGTTGGAGCTCGTTTTGTTTTTTGTATATATGGAGAGCGTGCTGGTCAGCTCCCGGGAGTTGACAATTGATTGCCTTGCTGCCTTTTGTTGGATTGAAAGTCGTCTAAAAGCTTTGCGCAAATAAAAAAAAAGTCAGCTAAGGTTGAGCTATACTGGAGTAGTAGTACTAGCAATGTGTGACCTGGATGGAGTATCGGATGGATCTCCTTTCCTATACTTTTGATTCAACGAAACCCAACACTCTAGGCCTGCCTTCCAGTTCCACAACCCAGAAGAAGCCCAGAAATCTTGGCTGTGTCTTGACTGTGTGAGAGAGATCATGTGCAGCAGCAGTAGGCAGCAGGCAAAATGCGTCGACCTCGATCCTTGATCCATGTGTACTCGAACGGGCCGGGGCTGGGCCTTGGCAACCAAGGAAGAACATGTGCGGACCCCTGCGTCCACACAGAGAGAGAGAGAGAGAGCGAGGCAGTGGGAGGCCAGGCCCACGCTAAAACTATAGGTAACCAAGGGAAATTTTTGGCCCTCAGTCGGATTTGGACTTGGCCCCGCGTCCTGGCTTGGCGGCGACATCGCCATGACGCCATCTGGCCCATGGCCCATGGACAGGCAGCAAGAGGCTTAGAGGCATGGACCACGAGCCCACCAGGGATGCAAAACAACACAAACAAGCGGTGGCGCAGCGTCGGAACTGGAAGAATGGCCAGCACGCACGCCATCTCACTCAGCCGCCGATCGATCTCGACGTGCACCGGCAAGCCTGTAATTACCCAGTTACCCTTCCCGCCGCCTAGTAGCCACCCACACTGGCCATTAACCAGCGACGTACGTGTGAGACCCCCAGCCCATGGGCCAAGATGGGCCAGGCCAAATTCGCGGGTACTGTAGCGGTTGGGCACTGTAACTTCGGTGCACGGTCTCAGTGAAACGAAGTTGAGTTCGACCAGCTTTAAAAGCTTCGCCGGGGAGGCGTTAACTCCGGATCGATCGGCTTTGGCGCCCGGTAAAACGCGCAGAGTTAATTAGCGGTGTGGTCCATTTAACGCGTGTAGAGTGGATCTTGCGTTCGTCGTGGCGTTACGGGGCGCTTTACACAGTACGCTAGCATTCGGTCTCGCGGCGACGCTGTGTCATGTTAGGCACTCTCACTAACCAGTGGCTGTGACGCCATGGCAATAGTGCATGGACCACGGTGCCCGGCCTGTCATGTTAGGCACTCTCACTAACCAGTGGCTGTGACGCCATGGCAATAGTGCATGGACCACGGTGCCCGGCCTCAAAAAGGACTGTATGCATTCTGTTGCGAGCTGCCGTTTCCGCTCGGGCCTCTTCCGATCCTCTCCAGTCCGTGCTGTTCAGGACAACCGAACTGGCCGGTCAGGAAGCCCTTGAGCCATTGAGCGGATGAATGATTAGTCGCTGGATCCGTTTCGATCTGTGACGTACGCCACTGCACGCCGCCAGCGACAGTGAGACGGCGACTGATCGACGACCGGGCACACGCACGCGCAATGCAACGACCATATAACATCTGGAACAACAAGAAGAGGAGAGGAACGTACACGCATTATCATGATGACGATGATGATGAAAACGTAGTCTGTGTGGACACGTGCTCGCTCGCTATGCGTTTTGCAGTTAGCCGAAAGCTACTAGAGTACCGCATATGCAAAGCTAGGCCCGTTAGTACAGATCATGAGTGCCAGGCCCACGTTGCAGCCAACAAAGGGAACTGGACCCTTTCCTTTTTCAATTGTAGGCCCTCAGTAGTATTTGGGCTTAGGCCCGCGTCAACTCCTGCTGCTGGGCCGGTCCTCTTCATTTCACTTCACTTTCTGTTCTGTTCGAACAGGGCAACCGAACTGGGAGCCTTTCAGTGCGCGGACGACGACGCCGGTGCTGCTGCCAGGGCTAGTAATTAGCTCAAAATTAGTCGATCGAGGTCGATCACGGCTGTACATATAATTTGTTACACGAAACTCGAAGGTTTAAACGTACGACGACATGGCTTTTCTGTACAGCTCGAGCATCCAAACACTGGGTATTTGTTACAGGAAGAAGCCCGAACATTCAAACGACATCACCTTTCCTGTACAGCTCGAGCAAATCCTCGTGGTTTTGGGCATTACCGGAAAAGACGTTTCAGCACAGAAATTCCCTCTCCTCTAACCATGGCAGGTTCGAAAGCGACCCGGCCGGAGACGCTCCCCCCCTAACTCAGCTCTGAAACTATGGGTGAGGTGCCTAATGAACCTGAAAACGCAGCCTGCGTGTGTGGAGCCGTGCTCGATTGCTATGTGTTTTGGATGCAGTTAGCCGCAAGTTGCCAGCCTAGCTAGAGTGATGCTATCATCCCAGATAACAAGACTATCATCACGAGTTGGTTGCTCTGCTGAGTCGCGTCGTTTTCATGCGCCTGACCATAACGCGTGTATAGGAATGCAGTTTAGACGTATAAAAAAACACCGAAGACTTAACAATAAAAAACACCAGAGAATTATATCAAGTAAAGAAGAAGAATTAAGTTAAAATTGGGGAATGAAGAAATTGAAAGAACAAAAGCCCTATCCAGTAAAGTAGAATAGAAATAAGCTGCATCAAAGATCAAAGGGCAAAGAGCAAAGGCTCTATCTGTCCTCCATACATGTTTCAAATCAACAACCTTTACTCGCTTCTTGCCTGACGTGAATCGAAAGTCAACAACCTTCACTCGCTTTTGCCCGACGTAAATCGGAACTTGACAAATCAGACTCGCAACCTCTGGCCTCGCATATTTCCTTACCATGGCGCCTCAAGGTCAGTTGTTTTTGTGTTTGAATAGTTTATACACATACATTCTTTTTATTTACTTAGTGAATATTGTAAAGTTTGTTAAATGAATTAAAATAAAACACTGGACACAAAGTTACAGATTTGTCTGAATACTAAACTTTTAGTTCAGGTGATTTCTATGTTCGAGCTCATTTGAAAGAAAAAAATGAATTTCAAAATCACCAATCTCAAAACAGAATTTCTAGACCCCAAATAATAATTTCAAATGAAAATATCGTTAGATACAAATTTTCATATCTCTTCGAGTACCATAACTTTGGTTTGGACCATTTATCCATCCAAACTTTGAAAAATAAAACATATTTTTAATAAAAATCAAAAAATTAAAAAAAACTTTTTTAGGCACTAATTGCAAAAAATATGTTTTAAAAAAATAATTTCAAACTCTTAAAACTTTGAACAGATTTTTTATATGAAGCAATCAGTGGGGAACCCCCCCCCCCTTGCACCTGATCTTTTTCATTAATAAAGGGTAAAAACAAACAGGTAAAAAAATTTTGGGGAGCTTTCAAACTCAAACAAAAAATAGAGAAAAATTAAGAACTGTTTCTAGAAAAATTCTTAAGTGTCAGCACTAAAACACTAAACGAATTTAAATGCAAATGTCACCAACTACAAAGTTTTAGATCTCCCTGGTACTGCAGGTATTGATATAAAGCTTGTCTTCATCCGAATTGAGTGAAAAACAAAAAATTATGAATTTACTCCACCTAATTTTAGAGACATCTAGAACTCCAGCCACTCTAGAAATCCATTTCTTCCATTTCTGGAGGTAACTAACAAACTGAAGTGCCTCTAATAGAGACCGGACATCACATAAGTTTAGAGGTGGATTTTTATTGAGCCGCCTACCCACAAATATATACCTCTATTTCAAAAAATGTTTTTGCAATAGTGTAACATGTTTTTGTGAGTCATTTGTCAACTAAGCGCTTGTTTAGTTCCCCAATTTTCAAAATTTTTGGTGTTTTATGTCATTATTTTGCAAAATGGAACTAAACACCATGGTGAAATTATACCAAATAATTAAACTTTTTGGCATTTTGGATTTGGGACCCTTGATGCCAAAAAGAGGCAAAATAAATGGCCCTCACCCACCCATCTTTGGTTTGGCCAAAATACTTGGCATTGAACTAAATAAACCCCAGAAATATTTGGCATTCTGTGTTTTCAAATTTCTAAATATTTTGTATTCCGCATTTTGCTTTTCAAATGGAACTAAACAGGCCATAAATGTAAAATATGTCAACCATATTGTCGAAATGTGCTTCTATAAGAATCTTGTGTTAAAATTAAAGGCAATTCATCGAGAAGGTACAGTCATCTGGAACACATCCCGGCCTCTGCAGCAGGGTAGACAGCCCAAAGAAAAGTTTAAAGAACACAGACACTTTAATGTCTATCAATCTAAAACTAGATCCCCTCTTACAGTACGTGTCTGAAAAAAACACCGTACCCACTTGCGCCAAGCATTATATGAACAAGAAGTGAATTGGAGCCACTGCCTATGAATTCTTCCAATCTGTCGGTAAAAAACAGCCTAATACTACAAGCCTTGACAAAAAGGCAAAAAGGGTTGTGATGTGACCCTGACTAACTGATTATCAGGCCTCCAAAACAACTGAGAAGAGGCTTAAAGAATTAGAGTAAAACAAGCCTAGCTGTCAGATCGCCGAGAGACTGCACCACGTCGCCAATGCCCAGGGCGGCCTCTGGCCATGCGAACGCGGCGGCGCGCTGGCTCCCGACGAACTCCATCGCCTTCGCGAGAACGGTGGCGCCTCTCCTGTCCGCCACCGCATTGTCGGACTTGGACACCTTGCCACCGGCTTCGGCCTTGATCGACGACACGTACGCGCCGAGGTCGTGAACGCTCCCCAGGTCGCGGAGGCTGAGGAAGTCGAGGGCGAGCTCCACGCCGACGTGCGTGTAGCGGTCACCGGCGGCCAAGGAGGCGAGGAACCCTCTCGTGCCTTCGTTGAAGAGGGCGCCCGGGAGCATGGTCACCGGGTCACGGACGTTCGCGACGCGCAGCACCTTCACGCCGAGCTCGTCGCAGCGGTCCTTGAAGGCCACGTTCCCCACTCTCGGCCCGCCGAAGGAGAAGACGGTGACCGGGACGCGGCGCCCCGACGCGTCGCGGTTGAGGCCGAGCTGGGAGAGGTCGTAGCCGAGCAGCATCGCCAAGGCGCTCCCCATGCTGTGCCCGGCCAGGGTGACGCTCATGTCCTCGCGAGGCCTGTCCGCGGAGAAAGACTTGACGACGCGGGACACCTCGCGGAGGAGCTGGTCCCGGCAGCTCCCCATGCTGCCGCTGCCGCCGGCGGGAGAGGAGGTGTAGAGGTTGAGGAAGCCAGCCTCGACCTTGACGTCCGGGCGCGCGTCGAGGCGCGCCGGCTCGAGCGCGCTCATGAGGTTGGCCGCCCACTCTGCCTGCGTCACCGTTCCGCGCAGCGAGACGAGCAATATCGCGCCTGCCGAGTCGCCGGGTCATCTCGTCGGTGGACACGGCGACGTACCCGACCCAGCTGGCGCGGCCACGGCCGCTAGTGGACGGACCACCGGCCACGTCCGGCGTTGCGTAGATGTAGCGCGTCACCTCGTACCCTGCCCCTGACCACGCCGGCCTCCTCGAGCACGCGCTCCTTGGCGTGGTTGCAGCACGTACCGCGGCGACGACGGGTCCGCGTCCAGCACCTTGTAACAGGCGCCGACGAGCTCGCCGTAGCGCGCCACCTCGTCGCGCACCACGGGGTGCAGCGGCTGGAGCAGGCCGTCCCAGTCGTGGGGACCCTGGACCTGCCTCCACATGTTTGCGACAGATGCCGTCCGACTCCTCGGCGTGCTCGTCCTCCTCGCTGCCGAGGCGACCGGCGCGCTCGCCCACGCCCCGGCCCCCGCCCTTGCGGAGATTGATGACGATGTGGCGGCCTCGTTGACTGTGGCGGCAGCCGCGAAGCTTGCGCGGGACGGTTCCGGGCGCCCGGGGCTCCTGACGTGGTGCAGGGTGCAGCGCGGCTGGACCATGCCAGAGGAAGCCATTTGCTCACCACGCACAGTGAGATTGGCACAGGACCGGTAGGCCGAGCACGCATAGCGGCCGTATATATAGCACACTTGCGCAAGCACAGCACAAGTGCACCGCTGGTACGATCGAGCTGGCGCACGAGTATGACGTCCCTGCGCCGGCGTCCAGTGACCACATTTGACTATAGTTCCCTCCAATGGAAATATAAGTGATTATCCTATTTGACTCGGCAGTTTTCGATGCTTGTCTAGTTATCTAGTCATATGAGACAGTTGCCCACTAATATCTACTCACAAAAAAAAAAAATTACTTCATCCCCTAAATAAATAGATCACTTGGCTAAAAATTTATCTATTGAATAAGAATTTGTCTATGAATAAATCCAACTCTATAAGGCAGAACATGCAACTCTTTAATTAATAAAGGGTACTATGTTCTTTTTTTATGTCATACTAATTTGTTCTAAACTTGCTAGAAATCTATTATTTAGAGACAGAGAGAATAATATATATGTACAAAAACTAGAACAATTTATAATTTGGAATGGAGGAAGTAGAAATATTCATTCAATCATGCGTATTTATGAGATTTTCAAAATTTTATAGTACAAATCTACCATATATCTTCAATATTTCCAAATTAGATAATTTCAACAATTATTTTGTACAAGTTTTGATGTTTGACATTGATGGGGCTTTCCTGTACAATGATAATTCGAATAGGCCCATGGGGCTTTCCTGGAGGAGGCCGGTGATGCGTGACTCCGATGGTAGTTTAGGAGCAGCTCGATGGGATCGAGGCTGAGACACTCCGGGATGATGGTGTTAGTCTAGTCCGAGCTGGATTTATAGAGCACATCGTCGCGGAGACCGACTCCCTAGAGCTAGTATCGCTTTGGATGAATAGAGGGCAGAAAAGATCAGAAATCGCCGCAATCTTGGATGACGTCATGGAGTCAGCCTCGGCTTTTACCTTGTTCAGAGTTGTTCATACTCCAAGATTGGTGAATATTGCTGCTCATCTCTGCGCTAAGGAGGCTCTAAATTATAGGCAACAAAAAATTACGGCTTAATATTTTTTTTATAGGAAAACTCGAAAACCTGGAGCATGAAGGTGTGGCACCCCCTGCAGCCTTGCCTGTAGTTCGACTGTAACGGTTCTATCTGATTAATGAATCGATGATTTCAAAACAAAAAAAAATCACTTAAACAACATCTTTATTGATAGATATTATTTTATTAGCATTTACCATTATATTGCCAAAATAGAAATCAACTCCCTCCTTTCAAAATTATACAATGTTTTGGCTTTACTAGATACAGTGGACGTCTAAGCCTGAAATACTTTTAGAGGGGCTGAAACAATGGAGACGTTAATTTGCGGGAAGATTCAATGGTGATTTTTGTTTTTGATATAGTAATTAACCTTAATTACCGGCATGTATGGGGGGCTAGAGCCCGACTAGGCCGGGTGCTGTCTCCCGTCGCTGACTAGATACATAATTTTTTGATATGCAATTACATATACTATGTCTAAATGTTAAAGCAAAACGCCTAAAAGAGCCAAAACATCTTATAATTTGAAACTGACCTAATAAAAATGAAGAACCAACTAAAACTAGTTATATTCATGGAGCTAATTTCACCAAGTCACTCAAGCCTATTCTAGTTTTTATTTTAAAAAATAAAAAAAAAACTATTCTACACATAGCGAGAGTGGAGTGCTTGTGTGTGTCTACTCTCAATGCATCATGTCATTATTAATTGTCTCCAAAAGTTATAATGTCAACTAACATAAAAATGAAACGGCTCCAATTGAATTAGACGATGGAGATGGCTTCTTCCTACGTCAATAGAGTTAGCTGAGAGCCCAAGACCCTCCTTTTCCTTGCTGCTAGGCTTCCTACATGCATGAACAAAGGCCACACATACCATAGCACCTCTATGCACATCCTCCATAACGATGAAATGATTGCGGATCTAGCATGATATGATGCTGCCACCATCGTCTTACGTAGGTACGTGGCCTCTAAATCTACCTTAGCTTGCTTTTCTGAGGTTTGATTGGGGTTGGTTGGTGATGTGAGCTTCATTTGCTCCCGAAAAGTGGAGCGAAAAGGACTCCAAACCATACTGGTGATGTACACTATGTGGGCAAGCCTGCAAGGTGTAGCGGCATATCCTTATTATTCGATTGACACCGCAAGCTTGAAATCATGGGAAACAAACTTTCATGTATATTTTATCAGCAGCCGACATACAGTATCATGGAACAATACACAATTCATGTATGTACGCATTGGATCCTCGTTGGCTGGCCAGTATACTTCATCCGCTTTCCATATTAATGTTGTTTTTGGATTTTATTTGTTGGTCAAACTTGTTAATTAAATTTTAACTCACTTTACGAAAACTTATGTAGACAATAATTTTTTTGATATCTATAGATTCATCATGTTTTTTTATAATACAACATTATTTACATTAATATAGTTTTCACAAATAATGTAAGTAAAGTGCAAGATTTTAAACAATGTCATTGTTCTAAACAACCTACATTGAGAAAGATATTTAATCGTTTAATTATGTTCGCACTTAGCAGCCATAAGGGTTCTTGTTAGGATGCACATGTATCTATCTCAATCCAGTGTGTTTGAAGTGGGTTTATGTGGAATTTAAACTAAATTCCACACCAATCCATCCCAACATATATAGATTCAGGCGGATACATGAGCATTCAAATAAGCTCTAATGTCTTTTTTTTTTTTTCTCGGCTTAAAGGTGCAACCATTTGCCATAAACTTTTGCCACAACTGCCCAAAAATTAGGTGTTTAAAACACCATATCATGATGAGTCTAATAGAATCTTACCATAGTCTGTGAACCAATGATGTATAAGATCTAGTTTGCGAGAAAGGGGGTCTTACCTCACCTTAGAAATCTAGTTATACTTCTACCTAACTCAGTTCGACAATTTTTGCGAATCTGCATATCTAAGCGGGTTGGTCTCTTATGTTGCAATTTGCACACCAGGTTCAAGTTCTTAACTTGATATGTGTGCTCGTATTTTCCTGAATTTTATTTAAAGATTTAATAATCTCTAGAAAACCCCGAAACTAAATAAATTGCAACTCTAAGGAGCTGAACCCACAACTTGTCTGCTCAGCTTCAATAAAAAGACTTATCAATAGCAAACATGAAGCTTAGCTCGGCCACTATAGAACTTTTGGTATTAATTATGTGAACATTTGAGGTCATTTAGGAATTCAATTTTTATTAATTTAAATTTCAAATTTTAAAATCTTTGAACTTACAACAATATTTTGGGCCCTACACAATTTCAAGTAAAAAAACTTTTTTGAACTACAAAATTGTAGATCGCATTAAAGGACAATTTTGATATAAAAAAATTGTCTTCATCCAAGTCGATATGAAAAGGCTGTGACTTATTTTGGTTGCAGCTATTTATAGCTAGGAGGTGGCCATCTGTCTCGTCTACCTCTTAAAATCGAGTTACGGTTTCAAAGACAGTCATCTTAGGATGCATGTCTCTGTAAATGGTTTTCCGAGAGGGGGCCATTTTCCTAGAGTCCCCAAAACATTTATACGGAGGCACAGTCTCTAGATGTGCCTGTCTCCATCGATGTTTGACCGCCGTCTAGCAAAATCATTTTTTTTGTAATGTTAGTATTAGTTCTTTATCGGTGCTCATAGATATATAGTATACTCCCTCGAGGATAAGAAGTCGCTTGCAGGAATGGTATTACACGGCCACCAAAACACAACTTTGACCTCTTATTATTATAAAAATATTTATGGAGATGTGATATATGTATACTTTTATCAAGGTATTTTTTAAGACAAAATCTACTCATATAATTTTTATATTTACAAATTCAACGACCTAAAAGTTATTGATGATTTATATTCCCCGGCGTTTGACCCAAACCTTATTCAAAAATCGACTTCTAATACCAACCCGGAGGGAGTATGTATATACGTACATGTATGTTTGTTTACAGGATCGTGTGTATGTGAGTGCAGGTATTTCATTGATACGAGTGTTTATATGTAGCGGAAAGAGGCGCAATGCAAATGTCGGCGTCTGATGCAGATGTAGGTGGCCTGCGTCTCCTGGCCGGTTTAATTCGTTGTTGTTGTCATAGCAGCGATACTGATGGATCCAGCCAAGTAAAGACTCGATACAATTACGACGCGTAGCGTGCACATCGCTAGCTAGCTATCGCCTTGAGCCCTTGACATTGAACGTACGTTCAGCTGTGTAGCCCTTGTTAGCAGTAGCAAGTCAAGACGAAGATTCGGCTGATACGTGTTTCCTCCCCGTCCGTCCGTGGGCTCCGTGGGCGAGCCATGCATGGATTTTTTCCCTCTCTGGTCGATCCGTACGCGTCGGAAGATTTGCATGCGTTGCGTCGTCGTTGCTTTTTTGTGTGGACGGACGCGATGATCATGAATCATGAATGAATTCGTGATTGTTACCCCGCGCGTTCATTCCTGGCCTCACGCGAATTGAAGATTGCTTGCCGCTAGCTACTTCTCTTGCACACAGTAGTTGCGGTCGCCGTCGGCGGACGTCGGCGGCGGCCGGGCTGCGCGACACCCGCCGCCGCGCGATCGCTGGATTCCGCCTTCGTTCTCCATAGACCATCGCGCGTGTCGACATTGCATAGGGGTTCCACGTACGGTTTCACCCTGTTTTTTCACCGTTTCACATCGATCGATCCAAATGACAACGTAAGTTACGTAACGTACGCAAGCTGTGATCTCTGGAGGTGCCCAAGCACGCGCTACGTGCTCCTGCTCGGTGCTCGCGGCATTGTGTGGCTACTGGTTACCAAGCACAGCTGAATCGCATGGTTTGGCTACCATTGCGCGCATTGTGAACCTATCCATCGACGTCGCTCCTTTCCATGGACGATTCTGAACCGAGACGGCGGGACGACGAAAGCAACGGCGTTACGGCGGGGATCCCTGTCTCCATCTCGCCTGTCTTCGCTGTAATTGGAGAGCAGAGCAGGCCAGGCACATTGGCCACCAATGCAACGGCGACGCACGAGCCGAAAGAGACGGAAGCGATATATACGTCGTGGTCGTCGATCGGCTGAGAGCGAGAGGCAAAGGTTGATGTACTGTCCGTCGACTCGACGGTGCTGCCGGAGTACGCTTCGCTGCAACGCACGCAGTCGCAGGCCGATTTGGCCTGCTTTTGGCCACCCAGATCGCCGCCGAGAGCGGCCTGCCGTCGCGTCCTGTCCCGGTGGGTGAAAGGGGCGCCCGAAAAGGATCCCCGTGACCCCATTCGCTCTGCAATATATATAAAAAATGTGACGCACCCGTCCGTTTCAAATCCGATCCATGTGTAGACCACCCAGTACAAGGACCGACGGACGGACTGATTGGCCGATGATTATGATGCCGACGGGACCAATCATATGTGCGCCGCACTGCAGGCTTGGCTGGGGATCATCGCCGGAAATCGACCGGATCGAAGGGTTGCAGCTGCTCTGCTGCCGATCCGTCCACCGTTTCTAGGCGAAGACAGAGGTGATTGTATAACAATATCTCCTAATGTGTCATTTGTGACGACGTCGTTATAATCTTAACTATTTCTCAATTTTAATACAAAAGATGTGCAAACATTTTGTGTATTTGAAGGAAAAATATATATACTCAAAGTACGCCGCGTTCACGAGGGAAAAGAAAAAAAAGAATTGACCATGGCTTCATTTGGAATGGAATCATAGTGGACAACAAAGGTCTATACTACACACTACAACTGCATAGAATTCAGTTTTATATATACGGCTAGATTGCATCGCGGGTTGGCCTTCATCATATAGCAAGACAGAAGTGGCCCATTCCGCCATTGCGTATCCAGACTGTCCCTCTTGCTACGACGGATCGGGAATCGGTTAGGACCTAACCTGCTGATGAATGATATCATCAGCTCCAAATTACAAGTACATCTCAGCCACCCTCTTTTTTTTATTTCGAGATTTTAACTAGTTGCAATGGTGATGTGACTTGGCCAACACAAGGATAATACGAGTACAGATACGGAGAGCGCGCTGAGGAGTGGCAAGGTACTTAAAAAAAATCCCTAGTGGCTGAACAAACTGAAAGCAGCAACAGCAGCAGAACGATTGCATGCATTGTTTAGGCTTTTCCTGCAGAGCTAAGCTATTTGGGATCGCAAGATTTTTGTCCTGCTCGATCACAAACTGGCAAGCAAACTGCGCCGGGGGCGTGGCACCGGCAATGGCAGCGGCACACGGATGCCTCCGGGAGCATTGAATGAGACCCGGTTTCCGTTTGTCGCCGGGGTCGCGGTTTGGTCATCGATCTGCTTCCCACTTCAGATTTACGAGTGCAGTTTTGGATGCCATCTCCATCTCCATGCCGGACCTGCTATCAACTGTCGGTACGACTACAAATATTTTCTTCATCCCATAATGTCCTGTGTCGAATTATCATAGGGTTTGATAAAAGTATGTTGAAAAAAACTTTGGTTCCACCGTCAATCCGGGAGGGCCTTTCACCTAGGTTACAATAATGAGGAAAACAGAACCGGTCTCACGCCCGCGGTGATCGACCCTAACGATCAATAGATCGTTAGGGCACCAAACACCTTCGGTTTCACCGTCTGAAATGTTGAAAAAAAATCATGCTATCCATCAGGGGAGGGGCCTGCCGGTGTCGCACGGTGCCTAGGACTTCGAACCATGGCCGGCTATAAGTTTCACCCCTGGTGTGTTTACGTTCTTAACAGGTTGCACCGATAGAAGCATGGACCCTTTGGAATGTAGAAGAATTAGCGTGTTTGGCCCACACAAATAGCGTGAGGAGCTTGCCTTTCTGGTTACATAAGATTAGACAATTAGATATCTTTTATTTAAAGATTTTTGCTATGTATTTGATTATAATTATTCTCTTTTTCTATGAAACAGGAGGGGTCCCCTACTGGGCTTTTATTTAAATTATAATTATATTCTCTCCCTACGTATCCCCAGCAACACCACCATATTACCTTCCTTGGATTGAAGATAGTGTTCTACTATAGTCGTTGTCGTTGATAATTACTATATCTCTTTTTATCCAGTCTTGTGTTTTTGTAGGGTTTTTTTTTCTTATATCGAGCCACATATGAAAACAAGGTGTCCCAATTAGGATTTTTAAAAACGAAACATAGATGGTAAAATATTCTACAATTAATATAAACAGTGCAATATATAAACCTGTCATACCAACAATTATTCAAAAAACGGCCCATAGTGTAAAAGAAGGTCATCAAACCGCCTGATTTTATAGTAGGTGGGGAGGATTAAAAAGTAAAAAAAAAAGAAATTAGACAAGACACCTTCAGTCTACATCATGTTTATTGTACATGTTTCACGTGGCCCAAGATATTTTTGAGATGAGTATGTCCATTTTTTCTTTATATATTTTTTTTAGAAAGTCTTGTGTTTTGCATATCATTTTTTGAAAAGAAAAAACCTTCCTTTGATAAATGTAAAAAAAATTATGCTATCCATCAGGGAGATTTGAAAGGTGTCGCATAAGTAGATGCCGCAATTCGAACCATGGCCGGCTCTAACCTTTCAAACACTTAAGGTGTTTACGTTCTTAACAGGTTGCACCGCGAAAGCATAACCCTTTTGAATGTAGAAGAATTTGTTGTTTGGCCCACAGAAATAGCGTGAGGAGCTTGCTAGATTTATGGTACATAAGATTAAATTAAATATCTTTATTTAAAGATTTTTGCTATGTATTTGATTAAATTATTCTCTTTTCTATGAACAGGAGGAGTCCCCTACTGGGCTTTTATTTAAATTATAATTATATTCTCTCCCCTACGTATCCTCAGTCACACTGTCATTTTGTCTTTCCTTGGATTGAAGATAGTGTTCTACCATAGTCGTTGTCGTTGTTAATAGTATATCTCTTTTATCCAGTCTTGTGTTTTTGTAGGGGTTTTTGGCGTTATATCGAGCCACATATGAAAACAAGGTGTCCCCAATTTCAGATTTTAAAACGAAACATAGATGGTATATATTCTACAATTAATATAAACAGTGCAATATATAAACCTGTCATACCATCAATTATTCAAAAAAATAGTTTCGGAGGAATTAAAAGAAATGGTAAAAAACATTTTTAATAGTAGGTGGGAGGATTAAAAGTAAAAATAAAGAAATTAACAAGACACCTTTCAGTCTACGTGTTTATTGTACATGTGCTATTAGAAAGTCAGTTATTTTACAGCTACAAGCGGCTGTCCATTTTTCTTTTTATATTTTTTTTTAGAAAAGAAAAAGGCATATCATTTTTTGAAAAGAAAAAAAAACATATCAATTCCATGTTTTTCCCTCTATATTTGAAATATCTGTGCAGATAATATAGATGCAAAATAAAAATTCTCATGAGATCTAACCTCATCACAATGACTTAAGATGATCTTGAAAGGTTCCTGTGTGGTCCCTTAGTTCCAAATAATAATTCATTTTGACTTTTCAAGATTAATAGTTGTTGCTTGCCCTTAGATGTGCACTACGTCTAGATGTATGGTAAAAATAATGTACCTTTGAAATTTCAAAAACCTTTATAATTTACAAGAACAGAGTTAGGTTTTGTATGGGATCAGAGAAGGCCTCTACAATAGTTTCAAACAAATGGGTGGAGCAAACACAGTGATGAAGACGGTGGTGACCTTGGTGGCGAAATCTGCTGTCATGAACTGTCATTTTGTCTTTCTGTCGTTTCCTTGTTGGAAGGATATCTTATCCGTGCGCTGGTGGCGTTCTGTTAACTAGTTTAGCCTCATGTCAGGTCTAGACAGTGATGTAAGGGTAGTGGCGTGTTTGGTGTGCTTGAGAGAGCTTGAGCCCTTTGGTGCCCAGGTTTCAAGCAGAGCGTAGCCTTTATTTCTGCTTTTTATCACTTTTACACTGTCGAACATTTTGTGTAATTTCGTTGCTGCCAAGTAATGAAATTCGGGTTTTATTGTTGTGGAAAAAATAGTTTCGAACAAATTTTCCAAATCCAAAAAAAAAAAAAACACACAAGTTTACGGCATTTAATTTTGACTAAGGATTATTGATCAATCTCATAACATAGAGAGGGAATATGATTAGCTCATAACTAAAAGCATATCCAGTATATTGGGTGTTCCACGAGCTGCATTATCTTTTCTCGACGAACTTCGGGCTACCGACCATTTTTGAGGCGTAATGACAGTGGACGGAGATACGAAATGGGAAAGCAAGCGGCAATGCGGCCGCGTGGTCGGTGGACGGAGCGATTGACCAAATAAGCAGGGAGATATTGGCCCTGCTCACGCAGGTGCATGAGCTGTATTTCATAAGAATTTATTCTCAACCAATACGGCTAAAGAAACCCAAAAGGAGGGGCGGGGCAGGCAGGTTGCAAGAGCAGGAGGAACAAATCCTAGTGGAAAGCAACTGGGAACTCCAGGATTGGATCGGTAGGAATCTCTCTCGTCACACAAGATAATTGAACAAGCAACTGCACAAGATTAAGTAGAATATATTTGTAATTTTATTGATTGTTCCCGTTGCTGCTTAGCATGCTGCAGTCTGCGTGCCCCTGAAAGTCAGCTCCGATCGAGGGTTCCAAGTCCCATTATATTCACGTACCCCCTCCATTTTAAATTATATTTCGTTTGATTTTGACCTCAAGTTTACTCACTTGTCTTAAAAAATGTTGTGCAAACAAAGTCAAGTTTACGTCATGTTTATAAAACCTTACTAATAAAACATACCATAACAAAAAAAAAAATATTTTGCATAAAAAGATAAGCAGTTAAACTTAAGGTTAAAAAAAAAAAAAAAAGACATACTATAAATTGAAACGGAGTTAGAACTATACTATGCAGTATCTTATTAGCCATGCAACATCATTGTCTGATCTTTTTAAACTTGTTTTAGATGGGAATATTTGTTATATATAATATTGTAGGCAAGGTGTCCGTTTCCAGAAAAAGAACAGTAAAGAAGCAACAGTTCCATGAGCCGTGCCGAATCCTCCTCCAAGTCCTACGTTCCCAGCAACAAAATATACGGTGACGCACTTGCGACATGTCACGTCATCCTAGTTTTAGCATCGCAACCGAAAACGCCCTCTCCAGCAAGGAGCAAGATACTCCCTTGTCTAGGAATAAATGACCGTATTTAATCAGGAAATATATGAAATTCATTGTGTCCATTATTTTTTTCCTAGAATATATAGTCAATTGTTAAAAAAAACTACTAGTATCTCAAGATATTTTTAACTACTAATAATTGTTGTTGATTGTTTTGTCTGATTATTAAATACTAGTATGTTTATTATTTTTGGTCGGAGAGGGTACTACGAAGAGTACTAACCGGCCAAGTGTCCAGCTGAGCTGATGACAGCCGTCCGATTCAGATCCAACGTCTGAGCCATTCGACATAGTTGGGGGAGGGATGCCCGTTTGACGAGCAAAATCTGGAGGCCAACGAGGAGGAACAGAAGTGCAGAACAGAGAAGAGGTGTGTATGTTTTTCAAGTAAATTGAACAGATGATATGGCTTCTGTTGCGTGTTTGTCTGCTCTGTTTCGAGCAAGCTTTGCTTTCGTTACATGAATGATCACTCACTGTCTGTACACTGTATCTGTACCAACAAAAAACCAAATAAATTCCCTTTTTTTGATCTCGCCCCTGCGATGCGAAGGACCAATAAGATATGTACTACGTTAATCGATGGATGGATCAATCGATCTGTACAGAAGAAATCGGCCGAAAAACAACCCATCCAAAAGAATAAAAGCTATCCAAGATCGAGGACCACTGCTGGCCGTGGCCGGTTAATCACGTCACGGCCGCCGGTTGCTGAGGTCAGAGTAGTGTCAGATGAGCCCCAGGGTCTGCACCAGGCCGCCCATCTGCAGGGCCGCGTCCTGCCACGGCAAGGCGCCCGCGCGTTGCCGCCCCACGAACTCAGCCACCTTGGCCAGCACGCCGCCGCCGTCGCCGCGCCTGCTTGTCACGGCCGGTTTGTTGCCGCTGCTCTTGAGCAATGCGACGTACGTGCCCAGGTCGTGGACGCTGGCCAGGTCACCCATCCTGAAGAAATCCAGGGGCAGCTCCACGCCGACGTGGGTGTAGCAGGCGGCGCGCCACGGGCGGAGCGCCTTCACCCCCGCCGTGGCCTCGTTGAGGAAGATGCCCGGGAGCTTGGTGATGGGGTCGTGGACGTTGGCCACGCGCAGCACCTTGACGCCCAGGTCGTCGCACCGGGACTTGAAGGCGGCGTTCCCGACCCTGGGCCCGCCGAAGGAGAAGACGGTGACGGGCGCGCCGCGGTTGAGGCCCAGCTCCACGAGGTCGTACGCGAAGAGCAGCGCCAGCGCGCTCCCCATGCTGTGCCCGGCGAGGGTGACGCTGACGTCCTCGCCGGGGCGGTCCTGGCGCAGGAGCCGACGAGGCGCGACACCTCGCGGAGGAGCTGCTCCCGGCAGCTCCCCGCGCCGCCGAAGCGGCACGTCTTGTCGACGGAGGTGTAGAGGCTGAGGAAGCCCGACTCGACCTTGACGTCCGGGCGCGGGTCGCAGGGGTCCAGGCGCGCCGGCTCCAGCGAGCTCATGAGGTTGGCCATCCACTCGGCGGGCGTCACCGTGCCGCGGAACGAGACGAGGACGTCGCGCCTGCCCAGCCGCCGGGTCATCTCGTCCGTGGACACAGCCACGTAGCCGATCCACCGGCCGCGGCCGCTGGTGGACGGCTCCATGGTGGGCACCGTCACGTCGGCCGCCGCGTAGATGTAGCGCGTGATCTCGTACCCGGCGCCGGCCATGCCCACCTCCTCCAGCATCCGCTTGCGGCCGTACTTACAGCTGAGGTGCCGGCACGACGCGGGGTCCAGGTCGAACGCCTTGTAGCACGCGTGTACCAGCTCGCCGTAGCGCGCCACCTCGGCCTGCAGCAGCGGGTGCACCGCCGCGGGCGAGAGCAGACCTTGCCAGTCGTTGCACCCCTGCAGCTGCCGCCACATGCCCGCCACGGTCGCCGTGCCCGTGCACAGTGGCGTGCTCCTCCGCTGTGCCTCCACCGGCCGCGCGCACGCTGCGGCGACGCTGCCTGCACCTGCGGCGGCGGCCACGCGGCACCGGACTCGCTGCCGCTGCGCGCGCGGGGCGCTCCCGCATTGCTGATGGATCGCCGCTGCTGCCTTTGTGGTGGCAGCCAAGGCCATGAGCTAGCGCGCTGCTGTCGTTGGCGGTGGGAACGCCAAAACCATAGACGGCGATGAGGGGAAGGATGAGAGTGTTTCCTTGCATGGAGCTAGCTTGGCGCGCAGGGGTAGGGGGTTTATAAAGAGCTCTGAGCGTGGGTGGAATTCACTTGCAAACATGTCCCAATCCCTCCACTCCGTATCCATCCGTCCGTCCACGGTGTCACTGGACTGGTACAGGGGAAGGTGAGAGTTGAGAGAAGAGGTGCTGCAGGCTGCCGCGGCCACACCCACGCCCACGACCGCGCTCTTTTTGTCAATAACTTGGTGGGGGCACCGGCAGCGGCAACAGGCCTGAGCCTCCTCTTGTCGCATAATTGCGATTGGATGAGTAATCTATTGGGATTTCGATTCTGTCTCGTTGTCTTGTGATGATGTTGTTCGTTGAAAAGGCAAGAAAAAGATCGAGTTTGGCAAGTGATTGTTGATGAGATGAATTGCAGGGGCTCAACTCTGACCAGAGTCACACGGATGAACACCACCGGATCATCAAGGTCAAGGAAGAAGAAGAAGATGGCGTGGAGAAATTTCAAGACGCCATTTCCCCATATCCAGTGAATAAAACTTACTTGCGTCGTGGTTATTGGAAACAGGGGTTCAATTCAATGGGATGAGACCCGGCGGCCGTCGGCGATGCAGTGAAGCTGCGGAGAGCCACCGGCCGGGTGCTGGCAGCTCGTGGCGGCGCGTCCGTTTCACCTCCGAGACTGCGACTGACGAACTGAATCTAATGCGACAGTTAAATGGGCCAACAGGCTGCAGCCCAGATGGATGGATGCTACAGACTCAAATGGGTTCCCTCTATTTTTCAATCATCAGGTGTATACACGTCCAGGTTTATATAAAAATAAATAAATATTGATAACCATCTTGTACCTAGATTTGATTTATTAATGGTTTTTGTGACTTGTATTTGATTTATTAATAAATTATACGGTATTTGTTTAGCTTGTTCACTTGTATTTGTTTATTAATTTATACATTTGCTTGTTCCCTTTGTTTCTTTCAGCTCATTCCCTCGCTATTAAAACAGCTAAAATCAGTTGGCATCAGCCGAATATCAATTATTCAGAGATGACATTCTTATGCTCGGACTAATCATCCCAAAAAGATATACACTCCTACAAACCAATCACTGTTGTGCGCGGTATGGACACCTTTAAAACATTACTACCTGGTACTAGTACCTTGATGAAGAAGGGTAGGTAGTAGTACGATCGATAAACCAGCATTACATTGGCCCATACGTACAACTAGAACATCAACACTCCTAGAAGCTAGGGCGCAGGGTGTTTATAGCGAAAAGTTTAGGGCCAATATAATCTGAAGCTGACCAATCGGCCATTAAGGTTGCTGGTTGGAAAGCAGGTCGGCGCCCGGGGACGTGGCCGAACCGAGGCCGCCCGCCGCCCACGACGAGACCGTCACGGGGCGACGTGGCCGCGCAGGCACTTTTGGGGGCGACGTGGACAAGCAAAGGGGCACCATTATGGGTGTCGGGGCTGAGCTTTTCAGGACGTTTAGCGCCACCGATGGGATAGATCGTCGTCACCGGTGGGTGTGACGAGCGAGGGTCAACGGCCCGTCTGTCGCCGAGTAGAGTAGCAGCAGCGTTTCTGTTGTCGCCTGCTTTCGGCCATTAAAACTGGGTGATATGCCTGGATGGATCCAACAATTGAATGGATATTCGTTCAGAATAATATGCGGATTACTACTACTACAGTTGCTAATATGACGTGATCGATGGTTGAAATCCTCGAAAGAACCTGAGCCTAAATTATGCGCTATGTTCTTATCAGTGCTGCAAGTAGTAATAGTATATTTTTTATATAATGAAAAATATCAGTCAGTTTGTCAGAAGTAAAACTATCGGTCAGTAAAAACTATCAGCCGAACAACCCGAATTCAGAATTTTCAGACTGCATAATTTTCGACTTGAAGTCCTCTTTTTATATATTTCACAGGACAGCATTGAAAACAATAGTGACGCTGAATGAATAAAAAAAAGCGCAGGGGCAGGCATGCAGCTCGCGTGTTGACTTGCATCCCAATAATCCAGCGCAGGCTGGGGTCGGAGAGATCGCCCGCAGACCTTGCTGCGGTTGCGCTGTATGCATCGGTCATCAAGGCGTTGACGTCTTCCTCCAACTCTCCATCCATCTGTACGTGCTGTGCGTACTACAATCCACAGTGAACGTTTTGATGCAGGTTGCACATTAACTACAGCTGAAGGCCATGGCAAACTAGACCTGCGACTGCATGTGACTACAATGGGAGTGACGACGTACGGCTCGGTCCTAGCCGTCTAGGAGGATACCATTTCTGTATCGCCATGGGACCATCACCTTTTATATTATTGAGCAAAGCTCTCATTGCTCACTGTACTGTGAGATGCTGCTAAGCGTCTTCGCTCGCTTGCTTGTCCAGTCGGTCCTCTGTAGGTACGTCTCCGGCCAGTTTCTTATTGTGGAATCTGGATTATTCCTTCACTTGCTTGCTCTGGTCGATTAACTCTACCAAACCAGTGTTGTCGAAAAAAAATAAACCTCTACCAGACCAGCAAGCAAACCAAAAGCTGGAGAGTCGCATTCTAGCAAGAAACTTGCTAATACTAGTGCGTGGTACTACTACGTATTAGCTCGTTGAATGTTATGTATAGGCATCATAGGCATATTTTCACCAACAAGCTAGTACTGTGCGTACTATTAGAACTTACTGCAACGTACGCACTGAGGTGATTGTTAACAGTGATTGCTGACGACATTAAAAACAAAGGCAACCTAAAGAACTAGTTGATAGGTGGACATATTCAACGTTTTCACAAAAGAATGCAATTCTCACATTTTGTAAAAACGTAAACGATTTAAACGTTGACAAAAAATATATAAAAAAGTGATATAGACAAAATTAGTACTATTAAATTTGTTATAGAATATATTTTCACAATAAATTTATTTAGCAACATAAATGCTAATACAATTTATATAAATTTAAGTTAGTTTGACTCACCCGGCTATATATAATTATATTTTTATAGGCTATGTTTAGATCACCCGAATTTGGTTTGAAATTCTAAAATTCCGGATCACATCGAATCAATAAATGTACCAAAAAGACGTCCATGGAGAATGAAATATAGGCTATGTTCATAACTAATTGCACAATTTAGATGTATATTATAGATATTTATCGATATAAGTCCTCTTTTTTGCGAGATATCAATAAAAGTAGTTATAGTTTATTTTTATATAATGAAAATATCAGCGCGGGTTGTCAGCTGTAAAAACTATCAGTCGAACAACCCGAATTCAGAAAGAGATATCGACAGAAGTCCTCTTTTTATATATTTTCAGGACAGCATAATTTTCTGGTCTTGAAAACAATAGTGACGCTGAAAGGAGTGTTCACGGTTAGAGCGGCTCCTGTCGGATCCAGATGGAGGGAATCGGAGCTGAATGAATAAAAAAAAGCGCAGGCAGGCAGGCATGCAGCTCGCGTGTTGACTTGCATCCAATAATCCAGCGCAGGCAGGCAGGCATGCAGCTCGCGTGTTGACTTGCATCCAATAATCCAGCGCAGGCTGGGGTCGGAGAGATCGCCCGCAGACCTTGCTGCGGTTGCGCTGTATGCATCGGTCATCAAGGCGTTGACGTCTTCCTCCAACTCTCCATCGATCTGTACGTGCTGTGCGTACTACAATCCACAGTGAACGTTTTGATGCAGTGTTGCACATTAACTAGCTAGATAAGGGCCATGGCAATACAGCTACAGCGTACAAACTAGACTGCGACTGCATATGCAATGGGAGTGACGACGTACGTAGTGCTCGGCCTAGCCGTCTAGGAGGATACCATTTCTGTATCGCCATGGGACCATCACCTTTTACATTATTGAGCAAAGCTTTCATGTAGTGTTGCTTGCTCACTGTACTGTGAGATGCTGCTAAGCGTCTTCGCTCGCTTGCTTGCTTGTCCAGTCAGTCCTCTGTAGGTACGTCTCCGGCCAGTTTCTTATTGTGGAATCTGGATTATTCCTTCACTTGCTTGCTCTGGTCGCTTAACTCTACCAAACCAGTGTTGTCGAAAAAAAAAAACCTCTACCAAACCAGCAAGCAAACCAAAAGCTGGAGAGTCGCATTCTAGCAAGAAACTTGCTAATACTAGTGCGTGGTACTACGTATTAGCTCGTTGAATCTTATGTATAGGCATATTTTCACCAACAAGCTAGTAGTGTACGTACTATTTTACTGGGTTCGTAACCTCCGTCTAGCGGATTGTCACGACGTTTCTAGCACACAAATACCGCAATTATATATGAAAATATAAAAGTATTTATGCTAAGTAATTACATCATCGGAAGAGCTCTTTAAGTCTAGTTTTTTAACAAATTTATTTGAAAATTTAAATACATCGTATTTTTTACAAATTGATCAAACTTATGGCACACATCCACGACAACATTCTTTTTAGGGATGGTGCAACTGGTTGATTGTTACCAGTGATTGCTGAACATTAATTAGATAGGTGTACATATTCACTCCATGCACAAAAGAATGCAATTCTCGCATTTTATAAAAAGTTAAACGATTTAAACGTTGACAAAAAATATATATATAAAAAAAGTGCTATAGACAAAATTAGTACTATTAAATTTGTTATAGAATATATTTTCACAATAAATTTATTTAGAGACATAAATGCTAATATAATTTATATAAATTTAACACGTTTGATTGACACAGTCTCTCTAAATAATTATATTTTTTTATAGACATTTTAAATCACAAATTTGGCAAGGTTCAAAAACAGTAAATACAATCAATGTATATATTCACTCCGTGCATGGAGAATGAAATTCTAGGTTTTATAAAAATAACGATTTCAACTTTGACTAAAAATGTATAAAAAATGTTATCACTACAAGATTCGTTATAAAATATGTTTTCCAAAACAAACGAAAATTTATTCAGTTCGATATAAATGGTAATATAATTTATTATAAATTTGAGTTAGTTTGGTACATACACTTTACTAACTATCAACGGAGATTCTTTTCACGGATAGGTATGCTCTGGGTTGACGTGGAGATGGGCCTGGCCGGGTGGAGACGTGGAGTTAATGAGACAGCGATAAATGCTCGACGCTCGACGGCCGGGCCGGGCGAGAGAGAGAGGACGTCGTGGTCACCAGTGCCAAGCCGTTACCTGAGGGTTACTTACTGGCGAGTGAGAACAGACGTACTCCTACTAATAGTGTACAGAGTGAACAAACATGGCTGACTTCTCGGCGAATTGAATTGATGGAATTGAAGCGGACGTACTCGGCCCCGTCGACATGGCGCGTTCCTGGCCAGCCACACCTACACACTACACCATCTCTTTAACTCGATCCGCGCTCGTCAACTGAAAGCGAAGCCTGGCCGGCCGGTCCGGGTCCGAGTCCGGGGACCGGGCCGATCCCGACCTCTCGCTTGCTCCATCAACACTCCACAGGACGGAATGATCGTAAAATATATATCGCGTCCGATCCACCGGCGACGGCGACGTGCGTTTTCCGCACGTACATCGTCTATAGCGGCTATTTAGGCGAGCCACCCGCGAGCGCCGGACTTTCTCGGCCGGTCTCCCCGTACCAGCCGATTGCCAAAACCCCGAAAAAAGTCGTCGTCGTCGTCGTCGTCGTCCGTCGTCCATCTTGGGAGAGGTTGGCGCAGCGCATCACACACTCGCGCGTGCTCGCACAAACGAACGGTTCTTGGATCAAGTTCATGGCACTGACTGACTCGCTGATGACTCGGACGGACGAGAGCGATCGTGCGTCCGGTCGTCGTCTCCAGTGACGACGACGAATTCTTCCGTGGCGCTTGGACCGCAGCCCTTTTTACTTTATCTAGCCCTGTTGGCGGACCGGCCTGGTGCAATGTACCGTGGGGGTACGTGCATGCACAGCGTTCGCGATTCATCTCATTCTCATTTCTCCATGGCCTCCTACGTACACCACACCACGGCTGGTTAACCGTGGTAAAACCAAAAAAATGTTCACATTGTGCGCACTCTTCGATCTGTCGCAGGCTATCGATCGAAAGGCCTATAGCCAGTTAACCGCAGCCGGCGACCGGGTTCGGGCGTACCAGATGTGTCCTCGTCGTCGACTCCAGGTTCCTTCCAGTCAATGCCGGCCGCCGAATCGGGTGCCAGCGAGTCAACGTGCCTCTGTACGTACGTGGGACCACCACACAAGTGGCTGATCGTCTGGTGCCGGACGGCGGCCGCGCATGCGCAATGCAATGCAGTCCGGTGCATGCACGCAATACACAATATCATCGATCGGTCGTCCCCGTGCCGTGCCGCTTCCCGGAAACTTGGAAGGCGTACGCGCCTGCACGACGACTCAAAGTTACGTTACGTGCGTGCATACGCGTGGAATGGATCGAATGCCGGCCCGGCCTATATGTGTGGATCTAGTAGTACTACGTGATCGACGATGTACCACGTACCATGTTTGTGTGCACACACAATGTACATACGTAAGCCTACCCTACTAATACACTTGTCTAGTATACTAGCTAGCTGTAAAGTCCAGCGAGATCGAGATGAAGATCCAGGCCGGTCGTGACCTTGCAAGATGATGGACCGACCTACATGTAATCAGTTTGACCAACGGTACGCACGTATACGTCGTCGTCCCGTACACGTAACAGTCGCCTTCCGTCCGGCACAGCTCATGATGATCGAAAAGCCTTTTCCTGGATTTCTAGCTAGGCTTTGCGCGTAGCGGCGCAGGCGTCTACTGATCTGATGAGATGAAACGACGACGCACCGGCAGCTGACACGTAACGTAGTAGGAGTATGTCCTATTCCTGGAGTACACTATGGGCTTGCTTGTCATCATCAATTAGCAGGTGGTCCAAGCTTTCGATTCCGTTGGTTTCCGGTGGACGTGCCTGCGCCACACAAACGTTACTTACAGATATAATAGATGGTCGTCAGTACTCTTTTTCAACGTTTAAATAAACTAACCAACTTTTAGAGTTTTTTTAAGTTTAAAAAATCTTAAAAATTTAATTAAGTTTATAAATATATAATCGGTATTTATGACACTATATAAAAATCTTATTATATAAAAAATATATTCCATGGTGATCTAATGAAACTAATTTATTTTTTTTTAGATAATGATGACACTAATTTATTTATGGATATATAGAGAGTGCGAGACAGTGAGTAGATACTAGGTGCCAACAAGCTAGAAGCCAGCGAGCTACGAGAGGAAGCTGGCGACCATTAGCTTAAAATTGCTTGCATTGCATTATTGTGGAGATCATCGGTCGATCAGAGTCAGAATCAGATCCGGAAGGAACTACAGTAGTCAATAATGATGGTGTTTGTTGGTGTCAAGCGAGCGCCGCCGGAGGATTGATGAATTGAAGGCCTCCTTTGACCGCACGGCCTCTTTGGTTGGGTGTGTGTGGGTGGGTCGCAAAAAGCAGCGAGACCACGCGATCGCTTGTTTCCCGCTGCTGGGTTCCTCCGGGTGTCTGCGTGCGTTTCCGCCGGCAGTACTCTAGCTGCAAGTCGTCTTCGATCTCATCATCATCAGTTGCTCAAAAAAAAAAAAAGGGTTAAACTCATCATCATGTGGATGGATTATTGGGGTACATGCATGATGATGCGTGGACATGCACGGCGCCGCGCGCATCGGGATGTGCGCGGTGAAAGACTCGACCGGCCGGAGACTTTGGAGGCCACCATGCACCATGCATGAGGTGACTGAGGCTGAATGACCACTATTATAGCCTGGTACAGTATCTTGCCACATCCGCATGATTGCTGTGGATCCGATCAATCCATCAATCAGTCCATCTGCTCAGTTCTGCACTGCACTAGTCGTACGTACGGATGAGTATATCTAGGAGGACCCTGCCCGGCCCTGCGGCTGTCAGGGCGGCGGGGCCCGGCCGGTGCCCGATTGACAATGCGTGTGTGCGCGTATCCCGACGATGACGGCGACGCCGTGCATGCGCATCATTCATGCGCCTCTCTTGCTGCCTCGCGCGGCTTCACGGTGCAAGGTGGCGTGTGCGGGGCAGGGAACCTTCCGGCCGGCATCATCACACACAATGCACAGCACGCAACGCATGCACCTTCTGACACCTGGCCACCGTATGCATCTACCTACTACCCTACCCGTATACGGCAGTACAGTTACTGGTCGGGCAGTCGGCACTTGGCACCAACGTACGTGCGGTGCGGCTTGCCACGTACTATGACTATGAGTGCGTACGTACGTCGTCGTCGTCGTCGTGAGTAGTCTTCGTTGGCAGCTGGTAGGGTGTGTGCATGGTCGAGTAGTCGTCCACGGGCTCTAGCTGGCCGAGCAAGATCCATCCATGTTGTTGCGTATCCTCACGTACGTTCTGCATCGTCTCCATCAGCGACGGCCAATAAAAAGCAACAAAACGACGTCTCTCGTCATTGTCAAACCTGCACATTAGCTGGGCGGGGGGTGGCGGTGCTTGTTCCGGGCTTCTTTCCTCTAGCTCCTCCGGTACGGTCCGGCTGGCCGGTCGCTGAAAACACAACACATTACCGGAAAAAGGCAGAGGAAAGAAAAACTCATCAGAAATTGCATGCATCTACTTACTTTCCTCGGGAAATCAATCAAGGAATAAAGTGCCGGCCGGTGGCGGCGCGCGCGCGACGAAAGGAAAGCTTCCGTTCCGTGCGTGGAACGTACTACTACGTCGCCGACGCGCCGGACCGGCCGGACGACACAAATTGGAAAGGGCCGGCGTACGTCGGAAGTCTGCGTCTGCCGGCCGGGCCGAGGGCTCTGGACGTACGTTTTTTCTCAGATGGGCAATGCAAGCGAGGATGGCTCTGGGCCGTGCCTCCGTGGTGCTTTCCAGTTCCAGGAATCGATGGAGACTTGAGGCCATGGAAGGATGCATTGGCGGTGTTCCATACGCGGAGCTAACCCCTCTCTCTGATCTGAAGCTTCTTGGCGCCTGCTGGCCGGCCGGTGATGCAGAATTAAATGAGACCGCCCCTGGTTTCTAGCCGGCGCCGCCGGCTGGTGTGGTGTGGTGTGGTGCAGCACACGATCGAGCTGTACGTGTGACACGAATTGCGAACAATACGTGCGTTCACACCATGCATGCAATGGTATGCATGCGTGTGTTTCACTTGGATACGTCAGATCAGATTTGGAACAATTAAAGCTGGATTGGATTAGTACAGATTATTCTTCCCAAACTTATTGGTGTCCCGAGCTGCAAGGGATCTTCTTTTGAAAATTTGCATTGCTTAGGCTCGCTCGCGAGGTCATTTGACGATGGTTCCCCGATTGCCACCATTAATCGTTTGTGTAACGTTTGAAAATTTCCTCTTAACGATTGAAATGAAAGACGGGCTCAACACCGCTCGAGAAAAAAATATAAACTTTGGACAACGAAAGCTTATATATATTTGTAAAAAGGTCCTATAAACATTACTGTCCCTAGATGATCTCTTATTACACTTTTTGTTTATGTTTTATAACACTCCCTCGTTTTTCAACATTGAAACCATACTTAATTTGATAGTTTTAGAACAAGCTGAGATAGAGAGAGAGAGAAAAAAAAGACCAGGATATCACTTACTAAATCTCGTTCAAAATTATATTAGAAGATATTTTTTGACCCTAAGTTTAACCGTCAAACATTCATAGAATTGCGTAAAATATCACATCTTTTGTTGTGACTTTTTAAATTAATAAATAATTTTTAAAAATGACTTAAATTTGACTTTTGCAAAATTTTTTGAATATAAGACGCATATATTAAATTTTGAGTCAAAAAGTTTCGTCTTATAATTTTAAATATTAAAATTATTAGAGGATCATCATCACCAGCAACATATAAAAAGCAACTCAAACAGTTCCCCATTTGTGGTTTGACAATTGTCCTTCTTTGCTAACTCCTAAATTCAAATGTCAAGTAAAAAAATCATCTATTACACTTTTTGACATTGTTTTTGTTTTTGTTTTATGTAACACTCATCGGGAACCCTGATCATAAAAACAAAATTTTGTTTATGATTCCATTTTTAAAACTTAATCCGTTCCAAATTATAAGAAACAAAATTATTTTATGCCTTTTTCACCGCTCTTGTTATTTAAGGAATTGTGCAAAATATCACATCTTTTAAACGTTGTGGCTTGCTTTTTTAATAAATGAAGGTTCTTCAAGAATCCCTTAAATTTAAATATGAATGCCAAACTATTGGAGGATCAAACTTTTGAACTTTTTAGCAAAATTGGAATATTAAAAACCCAAATGGCAAATTGTTGGCAACATATAATGGTGCAATTAAAGAGTAGGATGGCAAGCTCCTGATTGGCGTAATTAAAGGACGGCTTACTTAGTTTGTGATTGCACAAATGAAGGGAGGTCGGCTACTGATGATTGATATAATCAAAGGGACTTACATAATCTGTACTCACAAGTCCTTATATTCGTGGACTAATAATTTCAAATGTGGATATAATCAGTTTGCATCGAATCATATTGCTGGCGATTTTAAAAACTGTTGGGAAAGATGCAAATATGCTACAAAAAGTGCGAGCCGGCCAAACTATATACTATATATTTGCCACTCGTATAAACTTATCAAGGAAGGCCGCATTTCTTTTAATGAACATTTTGGATGGATAAAGTATAATAAATTATCGAGGAAGACCACATTTCTTGTAATGAATATTATGGATGGATGAAGTATATAAACTAGGACATGTAGGGAATGCCATACTGATTCATTTATAATTTTTTTATCTGAGTTGTAATTGGTGCAATTAAAGGATGCCTAGCTCCTAATCAGCTTGGTGCAATTAAAGGATTGGACATCGCGAGTAAAGCATCTCCAAAAGACACACAACTTTTTATCACAAAAGTTTAGAAAGAAAAAAAAACTCCAATAGACTCTCTAATCACATCCTATCTTTTCTCGCTCTCCACACTTTTGGAGAGGCTACATGACTCCCAATAAATATAATATATGGTAAATGTCTCATGATTTTTTTTTTTCGAAATTTATGATCTACTAGAATACAGAGAATAAAGGATCTGTTGAAGACACGAGAGATATACAACGACAGAATATTTGTTGAATAGCTCTCTAAATAGAGATTTATTTAGAAAGTGAAATTTAAGTCTCTTGGAGTCGGTCAAATATAAGCCTTTATATTTGTGGACATATTATAAAGTATTGGAAGTCATTACATTTCTGAACGTAGAGAGTATATACTTGAAGGAACCAATAAGGGATGTACTATATATTGAAAAGAATTCCTGTCTGAAACAACGTAGAAAAATATACGTACGTACTTTAGGATAGGAACAATACAAATGATAGCGATGAACTTGACTCGAACACGATAACGATCGCATCGGAATCTATCCACGGGCCTGACTTTTTGTTTATTTTTCCGATAGCTTATCACTCATTAGGTCAGAACAGCTCCAGGTTCCACCCTGCAATAATCCCTGCATCATGTAGTATGTCAGCAAGCAACAGCAAGTTGGGTTCAGAGAACTGCTTATATATAATTTCCTGGGACCGGAACTGCATGTATACTACATTGCGTGCCTGGACCGACCATCGATGATCCATCTGTCACTTACTACTAGTTGCTTGGCGTCATCACGTAGGATTCCTCCGATCCTTGCACTTTTGCAGCAGCATTTGGTTCTTCCCAATCCAATCTTCTTTCAATTGATGGATTGGAATGGGATTGACTATGATGACGCCACAGCTGCCTCCCTTTCTGCAGGATCCACAGAATCATTTTGCCCCCTTTTCCTAGGATAGGAAGCCAGGAAGGAGATGACGACGAGCCGCATGGGAATGGGAGGTGAATTGGATCAATGGGCCCCTAGTGCCAAAAAGGGTCCCTAGCGCCAAAAGGGTCACCGCAACCTTTTTACTTGCTCGCTTGAGTCACCTTCAGGATCGGACATCTGGTCGGGTCCTTTTGTATCGTGACGTGTATAGTTTACTCATGCAAGCACTCCATCTCTGCAAACGGAAATCTCTATTATCTATATTTTTCGTGTATATATAAAATAAATTATGTTTTTAATAAAAAAAAGTGAATCCTGACAAGTCAATGACAAAGAAAGTCTTGTAAGTTGTAATCTCCAAGTTACCTTTTTGACTGGATTGGATCACGTAGTATCTTTTTGCACTTGCGAGTAAAACTCACCTTCAATCATGTCTCACGTATCTGCTTCACAAGTCATACCTTCGACAACCAAGACAAAATGCTCCTCGTTAATGAATTCAAATGCATACTACTAGCATGACTTTCGTTGGAAGAAGAATGCTGGACTTCTTTCAGACTGGGCACCAGCAGAATGTCAAGGAAACTTCATACAACAAACACATGGTAGTTTATTCAGTACGTAGATGCCGACTACCTGCTCATGCTTGCTATTTTATTTTACTTTTGATCACAGCTACATGCGTGGCTGTGCAAACGTACAAACTTACAACACTGCTTGGAGCAAAACTTAGATTGCCATAGGCTCTGTAATCTACCACACTGGTTCCATAAACAACAATGGCAGCTCGGTTGATCACAGAGAGCCAGCCTATGTCAAAGGCTGCGTACAACAATGCTGAGATTCAGGTATTCCTCATCAGAATGGGCAGATGCCCTGTTTCGGCCGGCCTAAACTCTCCTAAAGCTCAACTTATACAGACAATAATGTTATATGTAAACAACAGCCTGTATTGCCCATAACTCCATAAGGGATCCTAATTTCCTAACGTATGTAGTATGTACAACAAAGAAGACAGGAACCAATAGACTTATACAACTTCTCTTGCAGTGGTCTGATCACTGGTGAGCAGATCCCGTTTCCGTGTTTCTATGACCTTTTGCATGGCATAGTGGCACCTACAAATCATAGGTCAATTTCTGTAAGTTCAGAGTTCAGAAAAATGCATAACCAATCAGTCTTGAAGTTTCTAATTCCACAAACAAGAATACATTATACATGGATACGCCATTGCCCTTTTGCTAAATAAGTGCTACATTTGTTCCTGGATGCACCATTGACATTTGCTAAATAGGTCCTACACTTGTTCTTGCCAGGCTGCATTTCCTAATGCAAGGTTGTTGCTGATGTGCTACTCCATCGACTTGCAGCATGCTTGCACTTGGTTTAGATTTTCTTTTTGAATGTAATGGCAGGAGCTCTGCTGCACTTGGTTTAGATTGATTGAAGAATTAAGTGAAACTGATGCAATTTCAATCCCACTAAACGAGAATGGTCTGAATTTCGTACATAATTTTTTTCAATTGGAATAGCACATAAATATGAACCTTGAATATATAGAACTTCCGTTTGAGTAGACTTTTTAACATACCTCCAAGGGAGATGATCAAGGAACATGCGAGGTGTCACAACAAGGTCCATAAAATCTTTTCGACAAGCAATAAACGCTTTGTAACTCTTGTTCTTTTGACGTGTTACAATTGTCTTCTGCAATGGAGAAGCATCTTTCTTTACTGGAACAACATGAACAACAAGGCCAGGAAGATAAACCTCTGGTAACTGTCCTTCAGATGAGCTTATTGTAACGATGTGATCATCAGAAGCAGACATCAGTCCAGGACCATCATTTGAATGAGGTGCTCCACCACATTCATACAAGCCATCTTCTCGAAACTGACTGTCTATGTGTGCATTACCTTCTCCACCGTGTGAAAAATCCATAAAACCGCGGGAAGCAACTATGGATTTCCTTCCATCACTAACAGTAGTCATTCTAGATCTGCCCAACTCATAGTTAATTGCTGCTGTGGAGCTAACTCCATGTTTTGGAGTATTTATCAAGCAAGATATTGCTTGGCCAAAGAGAAATAAACCTCCTCTAATTGTATGCATTGGATTCCTTCCATGCGTTTGATCATTACTTAGCTCAGACTCACTAACCGTCTGCAGAGCCCCAGCAGAAGCACAATGATATAGTGCATTTTTATCGTCTGTTCTGGCACTCATGATTCCACCAACTAGTTTACCAACTTTAGCAGAATTGGGGAAGTACCCTTTGAAAGAGCTGTCACAGCTGAGCTACGCAATCTAATTACTGAATTCATGGATAATCGTGCAGAAAATTCATCATTATGGACTATACTGTAAGTAATGGACATTTTATCAGAAACCTCATGTTGCTGTTAACATTGACAAATAAATTACTACACAGTAAATGCCACTGTAAAATGTTTTGAATTTCACCTGGTAACAAATCCTGAGCAGGCATCTGCTACCACATAATCCACACATGGTGCAGCTCCATACGCATACACATGTAATTTTGGGAAAAGCCCGTATAGCTGTGTTTTTATGATACAGAAATGGGTCATTTATATGAAAAATATATTTCAGGAAACAATACAAGAACCAAGCTATGCATTCCAGAAACACCTTCAGCATTCCATGCTTCATTTACTGCTTAATCACTGAGCATTTTGCATATTTTACTTAAACATTGTAAATTAGGGGGCTATTTTGTTCTGGCAAGCAAGGCTTTTTTATAACCTAATGAGCTCATCTTCCTTCATATGATATGCATTTCAGTAGAAGAAATCATACAAGACCTTCATATGATATGCATTTCAGTAGAAGAAATCATACAAGACCCCACTAGATGGTGGTTATCTCATCTAGTTGCCCGGCATTCCATCACCTCATCTAAGAAAGTAAATCCTAAAACATTCTTTAGCAGTGGGCTCATCCCATCAGCCATAAATTCCCAAAGTGAACTCAACAATCATTATTCCCAATGGGCATGTGTCCATATTCAAGTGAAACAGCTAAAAGGACAAACTCTATTTTATAACTAAATATGACAAACCTCATCAGGTGGCTTGAGATAATTTCGCTGTACATTGAAAAAATAAATAAACTTACCTTAATACCAAGAAGTGCAGCTACAGAACCTCCTAAAGAATGTCCAACAATTTGAATATTGTATCCATGGCACTCACAACCATCCCCAAGAAGAGAAGATAAGAATCCAGATTTCTCTGTATCTGACTTATCTGCATGCAGTTACATGATAGCAGTTAATATTATGGTGCTCCAGTGCATTTTTTTAAAGAATAAGGTGACAGGGCAAAAAAAAAATTGTACCATAGTTAAAAGAAATATTTAATGTAGCAATTGAGGTATTCTTGTTTGTTGTTAATCAGCACTAGGTTCTGGCCTATAGTACTTCGAAATTCAGATAAAGAAAAAGAAAAGGAAACATAGATAATTTTACATGCTTTGCATACAAAAGATAAAATGATGCAGTTGCCTTTTTTTTTGTTCGCGATGAAATTGCTTTTCTTATTTACCTTGATGTATGGGATGCCCCTCAAGTTCTGCATACAGCTCTCGAGCTGATTCAACAATTCCAGCATGTCCATAGTGTGGAGATGAGAGAACAGCATTCTTAACTTGAGGAGACAGATGGTCAGAACTGCAACAGAACAAATCATCTCATCAGATTTGTTCAAAGATGTTCTGAAGACCACAGTTACTCTGATCAATTTCCTAGAGTTTTTTTTTTTTTTCAGATTCATTTAGCCAAGTAGGTATTATATGGTCTAAAAATTTTTAACTGGCACATCTTGAACCACCTACCTGTGGTCATTGAATGGTGTAACAACCTGATTATGTGCCCTAACTGGTGGACTATACAGCAATCTGTATGTCAGGAAGAACATCTACTCGTTTACAGCCTAATAGACTTGTTTCTAGAACATAAATGCAAAGGAGGTTGTCTGATAACATGAATCACAAACGAAGGTCATATACTTGTTCATTTGTATACCTTTTTGCAAAAATCTGCAATTAACTCTAAAAAAGGTTTTGAGCCCCTCGAAAAACTCTAAATAAGTTTCAGTACAGTAAATAAGGCAAAGTATAGTGAGTTACTTGATCAATCCATCCAGGTCATCTATATTAAGAGAACATTCCTTACACAAGCCATCAGTTATGACATCTTCTGGTGTCTCAGTTCCACGGATAGCAATGACTACTGTACTCAAATAATGTAAGACAACAACAAAATAGGCCACCTCGCGTTTTGTCTGCAAATAGAAAAGAAGATACCTTGATCATGACAAAGCTGCAACTACAGATTGTATAGGGCATGTGATGATTACCTGGTTAACACGACCCTTTCGGAGGACTTCCGGGGTTACATTGGCATATTTTAGGAAAGCAGCTGCATGCCCTCTCCACCAATTATCACCTTCAAGAACTGGTCTTCTGCAGAAGTAAGGTTTTATGTATAAATGTGTGTGTGTGGAAATTATTGGCTTCTATGCAAATGCAGTTTTTTTTTTAGAATGCAAAGGAGAAAGTTGAAAACAACTCCTATGAGCAATCATATGCCTCACCAATCACATAATGGAAATTTTCACAAACAACAAGAGTAAAGAGCGACCAAATTGAAATTGAGAAATCCATGAGTTATTTTTTTTTTTTGCAGAGATTATCAGGCACCACTGAAGCATTCCAATCTCTGCAGACTACATCATATAAAGTAATTGGTGGCAACAGCATATTTTAAGGACTGCACTTACCTAGCACGAGTCCATGGGGTCAAAAAACCTTGCCTATTGAGCCACACACAAGGAAACATAAGAGGATTCCTTCCAAAATCAAGCAGTGGGCCCTGGAAGCATAATATGTTCAATATATCTGGCAAGAACTGATATGAGACAGAGCAAAGGTTTAGGCAATAACTGTATAGGCAGCTTCAGCAAATGGATGAAAGAGAATAGCCTCTTGGATGAGATCTTGAGGAGCCTCCACTAGTTCTTTGGAAATAATTGTGGATGACTTAGATTTTTTGCAGTAGTGATAGTCCTGAAGGAAAATCATTTAGGATGCAGATAACTATAATGAAACCACGTTGTCAGGCTTAAAATAAGTTCCATTTTCTTTTATTGACCATGGAAAAATAATTTAAGTTCCATTATGGTTCTCTAAAATGCCAATATGATTTAGCATGTTCATGATATAGCAAACGGCAGCTTCTATATAATTTTAGCTGACTACCCATCTAATGTAACTGTGATCTTAATCATAATTCATCATGATGCTTGTGATTTTATCCTTTAGGGAAATATAATCACATATATTCAACAAGACTGAACAGAGGTGGGTTTTGTATTGCAAGTAAATGAAAAACTAACCTGCTACGAGTTCAAGATGACCAGTTCCAGATGCTTGTGATAAGCCATAAGATCACCCAATAACTTTGCCACAACACATATATCATCATCTTCCAACACACTCCTAGCGAAGTTAAGACAGCCATTTAGATTGTTCAAGTATCAATATCAATGACATAAGAATGTGGAGAATACAAGAACATACGAATATTTAACACGCCCTAGGCAGCATAAGACCTCACGGATTCCATGATCAAACACCTCCCTGTAGTGAGCCCTCCACGCAATATCATGGAATGCATAAAATGATCTCCACCTTAGTACATCAGAACCAGTAGCACACTGAACTATAGTTGCCACCCACATACTGACAAGAAAAGCTATTAACAAGATGCGCCTCTTCTGATTTTGTCCTGATAAAATTCCGATAATGGTCATCAGCACTAAAAATATGCCCATCCTTATATTTATCAGACTCACTCTTTGACAATAATAAACATCAAGCACAAGGGCATAAGAAACAGAAGAAAGAGTAAAAGAAAAGTGAATTCCTTAATAACAAATTCTAATGCAGTGAAATGCACGATGGCACATATAATCCAAAAGATACACCAAAATAATTCCAGGATCCCAAAGAAGATATATCACTGTGTAAGTCTCAACAAACATCTTATCCAATCCAATCCAGCAAAAAATAGTTTGTGCCATTGTGCATGTACCTGAAAAGCACTGTTTTGAAGACCCTCCATCCAAGATATCCTTTAAGACAATACACATCAAATAAATTGCCAACACAAACTGTAGCACAGTAATGATCATTCCAAACCTTGTCCACCAAAGCCATCTCTTGTATCGTAGCTGTTCACATGAAGCTTCAGATACTATTGCAATAATGGATATGCATTATATTAACATTTAAAATGCTATAAGGTGAAGAAAAAAACTACCAAAATGTAATGCAATTGCTCCATGCTGGTGAAGATAAAACTACCAAAAAAGGAAAACTCAACAGCATGGCTTATAGCAAGTTCAGAACACATCACTTTTAAGAGAAAAAAAGGAGTCGTTGAGAGAAAAAAACATTGTAATTTAATGAATAATCACTAATGATCTCCCATGAATCATGATATAGAGACAACGACGCCAAAGATTCAGATATGCTAATGTTGCAAGCTGCATAAAAGGAATGTATGAACACAACCCTGGCACTGCTGCCATCTTGCTAGATATCTCAGGCCCCAATGTCCATGACCACCAAGCGCACCACACGATCCTCACCTCTGACATCCCACATTCCCGCGAGGTGTGGTCTGAAACCCAATTTGCAGGGTCGAGGAAAACTTGCGTCCTATCCGGCCATCGATGCCGCTGCTACTCTACATGCTATTTTTGAACAATTAATTACGTACTTCGCATTTTAGGGATCAGTATTAACATGCAATTTAAGGCGGGTTAAATTTTCTTCAGATTAAAAAAGGTGGATTAAATAGAACACTGGAGTGCATTAAGCTCTCGAGCTTGGAGCTCACCCGGGAGAGTTGGCGAAGGTCGCGCTCGCTGTCGACGTGGGCCCCAATAGCACCGGCGGCGATAGCGGAGGCGGCGGCGCCCTGCGCGAACCCCGCCACCGCAGAAGCGAGGAGCCTAGCCGCCAGCGCCGCGGAGGAGGCGGCGGCGGCCGGGCCGATAGCGCCCCGTCGCAGCGGCCGAGCGCGACAACCGCGACGGCGGCGCCCGTGGAGGCGGCGGCGGCGTTGAGCAGCGCCGCGCACGCGGTGGACCACCGGACGGTGGACAGCACGGCGGCGGCCATGCCGGCTCGGCAGCGGAGCGGAGGCGACGAGGCGGAGGCGCACGAGGCCGGCACTGTGGACTGGGCACGCACGATGCCACGGGCGCCGCCGGCCCCCGCTGGTCGCTGGGTTTGTTATGACGAAGCAGAGGTAGGGCCCAGCGTCAGTGGCAGTGTGGACTGTAATGCGATTTGGTTGGCAGTTGAGCTGCTCGGTTTTGGTGCGCGCTGTCGCACCGAGATTCTGGTTGCGCGTATGTACGAAACGAAAGCAAATTAGTGTGGGCCAGTTGTAAGCGCCAGGTAGTAGGTCACTGGTCAGCGGGCCTGGGCAGATCATCTGGCTTTAGGCCCACTAGTCAGAGGTATTGGTTTCGCGTTGGCTCGCACTAGTGTGGGCTACTAGAAAGGTTTGTTGACGCGGATCCCACACGTCATGTTTGGGGGTTAGTGGTTGGCACGTGCACGTCGCATAAATGCCGAGGACGAGGTTTGGTCATTGCTGGTCAACGTAAAGGGTCCACTCCGCTTGGCTACCACAGCTGGGCCTGCTGTTGAAATTTGGAAGCAAGGCCCATCCTCAGTTGTAAAGCCTGTGAAGCTCGGACACGCTGGAAGGAGTGGTGGGCCACGGAGACGGAAGCATTTGAGCACGCGGAGCATGACTCGCAGTCTCTCGACAAGGCAAACCACATACCAACGGGAGGGAGACTACGCGGCGCACGCACGCCAGGATCGATAGCGGCGCACATCACTGTCCATCTTCTTCCTCGCGAGCACGCCGCCGCCTCCGCCCCTGCTGGCGGCGCCCTAGGGCTCGTCGGACGCCACCGGCGCCCGCCTTCTCCCCCCCCCATCTCTTCTTCTCCCCCCGCCGGCGAACCCTACCCCTAGCCGCCGCCGCCATGGACGACCTCGACGCGCCCGCCCTACCCATAACCAACCGGATGGGTCCGCCCCGATCGGCTTCGGCGGCCCCGCGCCGCCTCGCTCATCGCCCGGCCAAACCGCCACCGCCGCCGTGTCGACGACCGCCGCTAGGATGGCCGACCGGATTCTATAGTCGGGGAGAGGATTCCGCACCGGGGAGCTCGTTGGAACCCTAAAGCGTGGAGGCCAAAAAACGAGCCGGAGGCCGCGTGGTGTCGAGCATAGGAGATGGGTTAAGGAAATCCCATGACTAGATTTAGCGTTATCCCATGAATTTCACTCATGGCCTTGTTTAATTAAACTCGTATATTCACCTCAATCCAAGCATATTGGAGTGGATTAGGCCTTAGGTGTGAAACTCAATTTAATTTACCTCTGACACGCATGTATCCAAACAAAACCTTTTCCTTTAAATCAGTGGTATAGATGGTTGGAAGGTGATTCCTTGTGTACGATCTCGAGTAGAGATTGTCGATCACCTCAAATCCGGATGGCTAGCATGATTCTTAAAATACTTTCTCGCTAGGGATGAGAGATGAGTTATTGTGTAAGTTCTCAGGAGCCAAATTTGTTGTTTCTATGGTTGTAAATGATTGTCTTTATGGGTCTAACGAAGAACATTATGCCTGAGCAAAATCCACAAAGCGGTAGCAATGGCATTGGATGATGCCACTCATTTTGCTATCAAGGATGGGGTCATCAATACCATGCATTAGAACAACGGAATGCGAAAGCAACTACAAGAATGCAACACTTAGCTTTGAGCAAATCATGGGCCACTCATAGGAGTTACCGGGCAACCTAAAGCTTTATCTTAGTTAGACAAAGGATCCAATGTCCCTATTACGAGTAACGACCGCTACGCTCTTACACCGCCGCCAAACCCTTGAAGGGCGCCGCCGCTGGCTCTCACCTTCCACCACCGCTGGTCCCCCTCCCTTCTCCTCTGGCATCATGCTGGGGTTGAAGGGAGTGAGAATTCATCTTTTTTAATAAGTTTTTCCCAAGTAAATTGAGCCTTCAAGGTTCAAGGTTTCTACGGAGATCCAATCGAAGAGATTGGACACAGCGTAAGGCGTCGTCAAGATCATCGATGGAGCAATGGAGCATGCCGTTCCTCAACGGTGATGGCAAGACGAAGAATAAGGTACTCCGGTCCTTTCTTTGTCTCGTTGTGGTTCTAGCAGCCATGGCGGGGGCTAGTGAGACTTAGTTTTCCAACGATATCTATTTTGATGTCGGTTGGACTTGTGTTCTCCCATGACGAATCTGGTGAAGGTGTCGACGATGAGGTCGATGACGTAATCGGTGGCGCCAATTTCATCATGTTTGCATGTGGAGTTTTAGCATTCTCTTTTGCAAAAGTGATGGGTATGAGGATGACGGTGGTGGATGGTGAGATGACCTTGTTCGTTCAGATTGGAGCTTGCGTCCGTGGCATATCCGTTAGGGATGATGATCCTAGATGGTGGAATTTATGACTTTTTCAAGGTTTCTTGTCTCCCATCAATGGAGTTGGAGTAGTTTGGTTTATCTTGGTAATTAGAGCATGTAACTTGCTTTAGCATCGATGAACTTTTCTTTGCCAAAAAAAAAAAAAAAAAAAAAAAAAAAAAACTTCTCCTGGCACCATCATGCTCAATGTTTATCAACACATAACGCAACGGATGAGCCCTGTCACACTCTGGTACATCTAGAGATTGGACCAAAAAAGGCATCATTGTACTCCACATATGACATGAACATCGATTTGTGGGATCTCAACCCTTTTTTTCTTGTTTCAGCCTGCTGAAATTATTCGCTAAAAAGGTTAAGCGTGCACCAGCTATGTTGATTTTTTTGATAAAAAGTTTCTATTATGTTTCAATATCAATACATCCAGATTTGATACATTTATCTTGAAAGCACTTTTGGTTGAGCTATATATATCAATATGCAAACAACCAAAAAAATTATAGAAAGTATAAACACACTAGCTGGTACTATTCCAGGGCCATCTGCACCACAAGTCCACAACCAAAATGTTGGCAAGCCGGAACTACGTCGTTGAGACCAATCATGCAACACCATAATCAATTCATGGGGTGCTTGAGCTTTAGTTCGGATAACATCCCCTGGACAGATGCCATCCAGACCTTGCAGTGCGCCTGGTGTTCGAACAGAAGCTGCACCGTCGCCCCTCCCATAGTGCTCAGCGCCAGCGGGAAGAAGGGCCGCCCTTCCACCATCGCCTCGCCGCCGCTGCCGGCGCCGCCCAAGACCGCCAGGACCTCATCTGAATCGCGCCGATTGACAGTCGATAGCGTGCATTATCAAACATTGGGGTCATCAGAAGAGAAGTAGGAGTAGATAAATAGCACGATCTACCGCTATCGTGCTGGACTGATCGATCAAGCTAAGCTTGCGGCGCCGAGTGTACTAGTGAACTGCTAGCATATAGACAGAGCGAAATCTGATGGGACCGTACACCCTTATCGGGGCAATAAGGCAACCAACAGATAAGATCGATCATCAGATCAGGTGATTATTTGTGTAGTGTCGACGTGACCAAGAACTGTGTGTCGTATCTAATAATATAAGAAAAATAGCGCCTTGAAGCTGATTGAGCACAGTAAGAGTGCATGTGTGATCCCTCCACTTTAGGCCAGATTAGTAGCCTCACAGTAGTACTAGAAAGAGTAAAATGTACGGCTTATTAAATAAATAATTGTTATTTTGAATCACTGAATGTTGCCATTGTTAACATAGAAAAGGCCAACTCAATATATAGGAAGTCACACCTAAATTTCAGTTTAAGCTATTTGTGTTATTATTAATATTTAAAAGTAACCTAAAGTAAGTATGTTCATGCTTATAAATTATACTCACTACTGGCATCGTTAATATAGGAAAAACAAACTCATCAACGTATGCATATGAGCATGAGCATGACTGACATGTATCAATAGAAATGAGCCCGTCGCTTTCCAAGTCAAATGCATAGCTGAAGCTAAGGCAACTAAACACATGTCGAGCACACATGAAGCCATGAAAAGGAATGCAAAGTAGTTGTCACTATATAATAGGACAGGATAATGTAAGAAAGTATATCTAGCTAGCTACTAGTTTTGTTTTACAATACGTACGAACACATTGAGAAGCAATTTCAACTAAACACATGTCAGAATTAATTAGGATGGAAAGGTAGATAGATTAATTATAAGTTTATAACTAAAGTCTATGGCAACCAAATAAAGAATAATAAAACATATATGAATATTGTATATTAGAATGTGAACAAATGACAGACCTACCTACCACCTATACCACAATGGAGCTCTTCTTTGAGACTCTCTTAATATTATTCTAGATATGGATGAGAAAAAAGATGGTCTGTAGAGGTTGAAGATAAGACCCCTCGTTTATGGATTTTTAGATCCATCCCTAGCCATTCAGGCTAAATGGGACATGATAAACTAAGTTAAACAGAATTTTTTTCCACAGAGGCAAACTGACCATAGATCAATTGATTAAGTCCCTTCTGGTGGAACCTACCCAGCCGGGTTCAAGTCATCGACTTGGCACGGGTGTTTATTCTAGGATTAACGGTGTTGTGCTTTAAGTGGGGTTTAAGTCCTTGATTTAGCACGAACGTTCGCATTTTATTGGATTTATTCCAGGATTAAATCCAAGATTTACCGGTGCTATGCTTCAGGCGATGTTTCCGTCGGCAGCAAGGTGATTTGCTGGCTCGGTCCTTTAGAGGTGCTCATAAGATTGAGTCTTTGTACGTGTGTTTCGTAGGAGTAAGTGTGTGTGCATGCGGGCTACTATGTAATTCTCTAATGAAAGTACATCTAACTTTGGTATTATTTTGTATAAGTTCAATCAAAATTGAAATGGGTTGGACTTACACAACAAATCCTTATAGTTTTTTGGATAAAGATCAAGGGAGAACGAGGCAAACAATATTTTCGTCTCTTTACTCTTACGTACATTCCTTGTAGGTGATGAATGCACCACGCAGGAGCTTCTTCCCCAGCCTTACCACCACCACAGTGCCATGCGGGAAGATGGCGACAGTTCTCACCCGCACCCTCCCTGCATAACACCAAAACACCATTTGGACATTGCTACATATGCATTCTGCTCCAAGCATGTATCTATTTATATGGTTCAATTTCATGTACAAAGATACTACCACATGCATTTCAGATTTTCACGTGTACGTGCTATTATATTACGTGGAAATGACGAAGTATTGTATACTCCTTCCGTTTTTGAATTATAATTCGTTTGACTTTTTTTACCCTAAATTTGATCACTCGTCTTATTCATACAATTTGCACAAAAATAGTCAAATTTAAGTTATTCTTGAAGACCATTTGTTGATAAAGAAAGCCACAACAAAAAAAAAAAAGATATTTTGCACAAAATTTTAAATAAGACAAGTGGTTAAAGTTAGTGTTAAAAAAGTCAAACGAACTACAATTTGGAACGGATTTATTCTAAATTGTAGTTCGTTTGACTTTTTCAAACTTAAGTTTGACCATTTGTTTATTCAAAAAAAGTTCAAAATATCACTGCTTTTGTTGAGGCATACTTTATTAACCAAAGATCCTTAAGAATGACTTAAATTTGACTATATTTGCACCAAATTTTGTGAATAAGACGAGTGGTTAAACTTGGGGTTTGAAAAGTCAAACGAATTATAATTTAAACGGAGCGAGTATATAATATCACTCACCACAAGGGAGGCAAACCCTGAGAATTGTGCCTTTCTGCAAGCTAACTCTAACGCTGGCAGGGTTGGTGCTCCCAGTTCCCCTCACGTCGGCTGCCCGCAGCTCCAGCGCGGCAGCACCCCTCAGCGCTGAAATAAGAAAACAGACATATTGCATGCAGCAAAACACAAGAACCTATGATTAACATCAACAGCAAAATGAATTGAATTCGGAAGCTTTCTGAAGTTATTTCCGTTGATCGATGGTTACATGTAGCGGCAGTGGCAGTGAGGGCGAGCAGCTCCGCGGGGAGCGGCTCGCGGCCGGCTCTCACCGCGGACGCGATGCGGTCCGCGTCGACTCGGCCACTCTCCGCGGCGGCCTCCGCGCAGACGGTGGCCACCAGCGCGGCGGCGGACGCGAGCACCGCGCCCGTCCTCCTGCTGTCTCCCGCGGCAGCGACGATGTCAGACGTGCTCCTCGCCGCCGGCCTCAGCTCGTACGCGGACACCATGCCCGCGACCGCCGCGGCGAGCTGCGCGACGGACACGGCCGCGTGGGCCTGTGCCGCGTGCAGCCGCAGCTCGTCTCTCCTCCTCCGCCGCCGCTGGCTCCCGGTGATCGACACGGCGCTCAGCAGGAACCCTCGCAGGATGGCCCTCATGTGTCCGCCGTTGAGCTCCTTTTTTTTTTTTTTTTTTTTTTCGTTCGTTCGGATTTGTTGGAACAGCAAAAAAGTAGAGCAAGTGTCACACTCTCGCTACTATATCGATTCGACAAGATATACTTACTGTTTGTCGTACTTGTGCCAGCTTAATTACACGTGTCATGCTGCCCCAAGTTCATTGTTTGTGTTCACTGTTTGTTCTTTTGTTGCCTAGTCTCGGTTTGATTTGTGTCATCACCTCATCATGAGGTAGAAATGCAGTGCTACAGTGTGTAGACTGTTTCATGCATGAGCTGCAATGCGATAAGTGATGCATACCCAGGTAGGTTGGGTGGTGAGCTTGTTGGTCCTGCGCGGCAGAGGTGGGCGACGCGGCGTTCTACGGGCCAAAACAGCATCCTGTACCTGTCGCGCAAGTGCAAATTAAAGCGACAAAATGATGCGTGGTTCGTTCGAAACACGGCACATGCATAAGAAGCAGCCAGTCGCCGAACGGAACCTACCCGTGTCCCATCGTCCAACAACGATTGGCCTCTTCCTTGCTCGAGACGCACGGTGTTCTTCTCTTCGTCTTTGCTCGCCTCGTCTGCTGGCTCACCATCTTCCGGTGCTGAAGCTGAAGCCGATCCGGGCAGCTGGCTCTTTGTTTACAGGAAAAATTGGCAGTTAGAAGCAAGAGACTGAGTATATACACGCATCACGCATACTCCATATATGCAGGTGCGTACAGTGCTAGCGGGCGACAGTATCTGCAGGATTTCCGAGGAACTGGGGCTCCACGTCCGAGAGAGGAACTCCATTGCCTGCTCAGGCATGGCCGGCATCTCCTCCTGCGGGAGACGCCAGCTGCTGGTCGAACGCCGCCGTGGCTGCTCTCGACCACGGATGCCCGACTTCTGCACATCGATTGGTCTGATGTCGTCTTCCTGTTCAAACATGCAGCAAATGTTCAAACAAGTATGTGAAGAATTTAAACACGGTGATGAAACTAAACTCAAACTGACATGGTTGCAAAAGTGTTAGCCAAGATGTGAAATATGTTCGATTGAGGTAAATGATAAGCTTCATCACCGAACCGTTTGGCGTGACGACAGAGAATGGCGTCTCTGAAGGGAGGCCATTCCGAACTCCACTCTCCTGGAATGCTCCTCCATGGCCACCGTACCACACACTACAAGCTGGAGCTCTGCAACCTGCAGCTGTCTAGCTAAGGGATGCAACAGAGTGAGACCAATGCGTCCGTACTGATGAGAAAAAAGGCCACTCTATTTATACTAATAATCAGGGTGGAGGTCTAGCTAGTGACCCATTAATAATCAGGCTGCAGCTTGAACTCCAATCTGTGACTATGCAAGCGGCTCACCTATCCATATCAGCATAACTGTTTGAGCAAGTTAAATATGGTGCTGTCATTTTATATCTAGCTATTAAACTAGATCGGGTGCTAACTTTAAATCCTTGACAAATATATGTCATAAATCTCAACTCTAGTTGTGCCAAAACAAAAAAATCAACAAATTCCATAGTTGCGTATATATATGGTTTTTATTGTTAAACTTGATCTCTTCCCTCTTGATCCAACCGTTGAGACGGACCCCTTGACTGTGTCCTGAATCCTGATCGGGGACACCTAGCGCAAGACGTGGCTGGTGGGTCCTTGTCCTATAAAGAGGAGGTGGGGAGCAATAGCTCAAGGCACGAGGTTTGACTGCAACCACCAAACTCTCACCTCCGTACCCTAAACCGATCCAGAGGGAAGCTAGAGCTGCCAGCAACGGATGGACTCATCGTCTGCCTCGGCATCACGCATTTATCCCAAATGCAAAGTAATCACCCATCGATCTACACATAGGAGAGATCCTATAAACTAACAATGGTTTGCAAAAATTTTGTGCCGCCCTAGAGACTATGAAGATCTAGGGACTCAAGCCCCCCCCCACACACACACACACACACACACACACAACCCACACCCCACACCCAGATAAAAAAAAAATGTCGCTGTCTAAGTAAGTGGCTCTTTAATTTTTTCCCAGCTAATGACTTATGTGGTCCGTAACAAATACTCATACATGAGAAGTGATCCTTTAGTGGAAGTGAGGACTCACATTTTTTGACCAGTTTTATGAAGACAGAGCACATTTTTTTTCTACTTTGGAGCTTTTAATATAAATTATGTTTTTTACGAATTAATGATGGTTGTTGACGGTAGATTCACCATGTTTTTTCACCACCTAAACTGCCAACAAGCACTCTTTATGGGAGCTAACAAGCAAAGCCATAGTGGTTGGAGGTTCCATATAGGTGGATCCCAACCACCTAAGTATGGGAAATGGACAAACCAGCTCCACCATCGTGATGAGCAAATTCTTCTACTAGCGACTTGAAGAACATGGGCTTAGTTGGCTCCATATGAAGGTCAGGAGACCTCTCCCTATAGACCCTCTCCAAACCATGTCAAGTAGGTGGCAGAATGCTTGAGGTGTCCTAGAGCCATTCCCCATGCTTGGATCACACTTGTGTTTTCCCTCAACGTCTGGAGATGAGGGCACATGGATCCATGGGCCCACATGAGAAGCAAGCCGATGTGGCAAGTGAAGAACATGCATCATAGACACCCTATGACATGTGTGACATGCTAATAGAAGAAAGGTCGAGGTACTACTTGCCATAGGGAGGTCGGTCGACCAGTTTATGTGGCAAAATGTGCTCCATTTTGGCACACCGCCACTACACACGCCTCCATGTATCTTTGACAACCTAAACCTTTGATCCAAGGTCGGTGGATCCAAGGGCAAGAATGAGATGTCACCTGATCGCGGAAGTCGTACCACTGTCGAAAAAAATTGCTTGGTTGTCCAACGAGGGGCGTCCCATGATGGTTGATTTGTATCAGGATGTGCGTGAACAAGAATAAGAAGGCAACAAAGACACAAGAGTTTATCAGGTTCAGGCCATCAGCTTGATGTAATATCATATTCCTGTACTTTTGTTTGTTATAATGACTATCATATGAGATGAACTCGAGGTCCATGTAGGATGAGCTATCCACTAGGGACCTCTACCCCTCCTTACATACTCTTAAGGGATAGGTTTACAAGTAAAATATCCGATGTGTGATGTGGTATTACAATTGTCATAAGAGTACTAAATGCCTTGCGGCGCACACCGACCAGTGTTGTGGGCCGCAAGTCTTGATCTCATGGATTGTATCATCTCTGATGGTGCGGCCCATGTCTCATCTAAGGTACAAGCCTGGGGGTATATATATCCCCACAACCAACCCTCACGCTAGCTCTAAGCACCCCTAGATAGACTTCATTCTCAAATCATGACAGATTGAAGTAAACGACTATGTAGTAGCTTTAGTGAAGCTCTACTATAGTGCTATGCTAGTTGTGATAGAGTGAGGGAAGTATTCAGGAGAAAACTCCGAGCCTGTCGGGGGTCTCCTCTAGAGGTGTATCTCAGCGGATGCGAGCTCGTCCATTGTACCTTTTTATTTGTTTTGATTGATTATGTAAATCTTCTCCAGCTTCTTCTTCTTCTCCACTTGGATCTTCTTCTTCACTTGGATCTTCTTCTTCTCTAGCTTTTTCTTCTTCTATAACTTCTTCTTTTCTTCTCCAGTTTCTTCTTCTTCTGCAGCTGATTCGTCTTCTTCTCCCTAGATTTTAAAACGGTCACTACAATACTAAAAGATGAAGTGTAACATAATTCAGAAGCAATAGGTTTCTGTTTTTTTACCTGATCTGTCCTAACAGATCTGACATTTATTTATACATGTGTGTAGGTTATATTTCCTTTCCCAGTTTCTTGATTCAACCAGAAGCTTTGGAAATTTTATCTTCACTCCCATTAGGAAAACCTATGGCACTAAAAAGTCCGAATAGTGAGAGCGAATGGAAGACTTTGAATGAGCTGAGAGAGTTGTGTAGCCGCCGGGGTACTATTTGGGGACAAGTTGCATGAAGAAGAAAGATGATATGGTGACAAAGAAGGTGCTAGAAGTACAACTGCCCGAATTGCGTGTCACAAGAAATGCAATTGACAAGAACACAAGAGAGGCGAAAGGAAAGCTCGCTTCCCTTGTTATGTCAGAAGCAAAACCAGTGAATACCTGGTTTGGTACTCCTACTGGAACCAAAGGGAAGCATTTTTATGATCTGAATGTGAGCAGAATAAACATGGCACTTGAAACAATCCGAGATGTATTCCCACGACCGGCTTGCTACCAAAAACAGAGCAAAAAGAGAAAAAGAAAAGTAACTTAAGTCATCACTAAAGGGTATAATTAAGAGTAGATTTTGTTTGTGTCGACAAACAAAAAAAAACACATAAGAGCATATTTCTACAATTTAGCACCTAAATTCATGCCAAAAGAGAGAGATTAAGTTAGTAGACAAAGAATCACGAAAATGAGTAAAAGAGAGAGTAAGAAGCACCAAAATATTGAATCTAGATCTCAAATTCATCAAAACAAGCAAAAAGAAGGAATTGGGGAGGTGAGAGTAAGAGCTTCTTGCGGTGCCAAACTTCAGTAAATCCAAGGGCAAACCTCCCCAAATAGTGGTTTTAGGGTTTTGGAGCTCAAAACCCTAAAAAATGGAGGAGACCCACGGGGAAGAAGAGGGCGGGGCTACATTTATAGCCCAAACTTTTCTATGGTGGTTTCGCCATGGTTAATGGATATTAACCGTGGCGGTTTTTGCCCTGGTGGGGGCTGCTAGGTCACCGATTAATGGTGGCGGTTTTTCAAATAACCGTCACGAAAAATCATTTCCAAACGCTGCTGTGTAGTAGTGTAACATGAACTTGAACTCTTCTTTTTCAATATTGAATAATGATAATGCTTAATTAACCTTTTGTGATGCATCATCTGTGTTCATGTATTCAGCAGCAACTAGCATGTGTGTTGCTAGGTACAAACTCATGATATCACGTAGATGGTAATTAAGTTCTCACTGAAATCGTACTACCAAGACATGCCACAATGATCTCTTAAATGTTAGAAAGCACCTATAGAAACTAAAATTCTCTTTGAAAATTATTATTTTCCTAGAATATTTATGTCACGTCATAATAACAATAAATAAATAATTTAGCCAAAGTAATTAGCAAGAAGACACGATTTATTTCCCCTATCACAAATAGGAGATTACTAACCACCCATTTTTTGAATGTTGGTTTCCTAATGCATTGTCGTCTATTTATAAATGTGGTTTCTGGACTATCACAATCTTGTCTATTAGAATTGAACTAAAAATACTAATCAAACTCGAGTTGGGAGCAACATGTTGTCGCTACGGTTGTTATCTTCTTTGCAGGCTACTGTTTATCCATTGTTTCTGTAAATGACTTAGGTGTCATTTGGTTCCAGTGATTTTTTCTGCTGGGACTAAAAAATTCCCTAAAAATCCCTAGAAAACCAAATAGTGGACTTTTTTTTTTTTTTTTTTTGAGCCTGAAGTCCCTAGAAGTACCTTCTTCCAAACCTTTTTAGGACTACAAACAATTCAAAACAAACAGGGCATTATTATACATACTTTTTGAGAGAGTTTTTTTAGGGAAATTATTATATATACTTCAAAAGTCATGTTCGGGATTTGAGTATGATGGCTTGGCGACAATTGAAGAAGGTGTCCAAAGGTTTTTGACATATGTATATATACGAGTGGTAGTCTTGTCTACGAATTGAGAGTCATTATTCTGTTTGTTTTATGCAAAACGCCGTGTTCCATTGGTCGTATGTATTTTATAAAATGCAGAAGGTCTCAGCTCCATGCAATTGTGTTGCAACTTGCTTTGAAGGAATAAATCTTTGTAAAAAAAAAAAAAAAAAAAAACGTCTGCATTTACGGTTCATATATAGTTCTATGCGTAGTAGACGACGATCCGCTGTAAAACAAATTGAGAACGTAGCAAGCATGGAAAGCATGGCCTAATCAACAACCGTGCACAGTGTGATTTGAGGGGATGCCGAATCATGCAACGACACCTGCTTTCTATCTTTTTTCAGTTTTGTTGATGGAGCTGATGTTCTTACATCTGATTTCCACTGTTGAAGATTCTACGGGATGAGTTCCAGTGGTTATTAGGAACTCTCCAATATCACCTGCGTTGTCGGCAAGTGCTGATGATAAGTTTGCCTACCTATTTGTCGTCAAGTAGAGAACGTGGGAGCTGGAATAATGGCAACAGGATGGTTGCTGAGCACAAATTTGCGAATAACCCAGCAGTTGATATGATCTTTTCTAGCTAGCCTGTCGTTCTTGGCTCTTGGTGAAGTGCCGTACGTGTATGTATCACTGAAGGAGAAGGAGCAACGAAGGATCATCGGCATGTGCTGGTGGAGGTTGACGAATTGCATGAACAAAAACTTCAGAGCCACTGGCTTGCTGACAACGGGCATCGGAGAAATGACGGTTGACAGTAGTTTTGGTCGGTCTCTAGTCTCTTCCAACTTTTGGGCTCTGTTAGTGTTTGGGGTGGGTTTCGGTCCAGACCAGCTCCGTCCATGCAATATTCGGCCTCGCGATTGGGCCAGACTCCTGGCCTGCAAAACCCACCTCTGGCCTAGCTCTCCAAACCCACCACGTCCTACGGGTTTCCTGGCCCATTCAGCCAGGCTGGCCCGATCAAATAGCGATCGTTAGAATCTTCTTTCCCTATTCCTGGCCCAAAATAGAGTCTGGGGGTCTTCACAGATGGGCTTAAGGACTCAGGCATCTCGGCCAGGAAACGAAACTTCTTCTTCTTTTTTCAAACTCGGCCCGGAAGCGAAACTTATTTCAAACTTCTTTTTATTGTGTCCAAAACAGCCTTAACCGATCGTTAGAATTCATTCACAATTTAGGGCGTCCGCAATAGATGTCAAATAGCTGCTCTATAAGGAACTCTATTGGCTATTAGCTATGAGGATCTTTTAATGACAATTTATAAATAGCTACTAGATAAGGTATGAAAATAATAAAAATGTAACACTTTCATTGGCTATCAAGGAGAGAGATTAAGGCCCCATTTGGCAAGACTTCTCCAGACCAGCTCCGTCCATGCAATATTCGGTCCTCGCGATTGGGCCGTTTGGAGCAAAAAAACCAAATTTTACTGCCAAATGGAGGAACTGAAATTCTTCTTCTTTTTTGCACTCAAACTCGAAATGGCTCAAACTTTGGTGAGAAAGAGTCCGTCCTGAAAAATGTCAAATAGCTTCTCTTGGCTTCACCTATGGCATTTTTTCATGACTATAAATAGCAACATATTTGAAAATAATAAAAATGACACTCTTGTATGTAGAGATGTTTTGCCAAACAATTTTCTAAAATAGCTCCTACACCTCTTTCAGGATTGTTGACCATCTTCAAAAAAATACTGAAAGAGTTGTTGGCTCACTTTTCAAGTGAGAAATAATAAAGCCGGAAAAAAAAAAAAAAAAAAAGTAATAGCTGGTCTCTTGGCCCCCATTTTCATAATTTAGCAAAAAGGAACTCTATTGTATGTAGAGATGTTTTGGCCAAACAACTTCATTGGTGAAGTAGAGCCGTTCATTGGTGAAGTAGAGCCGTGCCAAACAGGGGCTAAATATCCAGGGACTCACAAATAGCTACCAATTCCTAAATAGCTCATCTAACTCGATTTCTTAGAAATATCTCTCACATAACTCTCTATTATGTTTTCTTATTTATTTATATGTCTAATCTAGCTATAGTTAGTAGAATTCCTTCTATTTCCATTGCAGACGCCCCGATGACGCGAGTACCTCGAAGGCCCTGTGAAGCTGACGCCCTAGCGAGCAGAGAGAGGGAAGGGGTGCAATGCAAGAGCGGCTGGCTGCGCGAGCTCGAGCTCCGCAGCTATGGCGGCCGGCGGACAGCAGAAACGGCCACACGGCCCCCACCTGACGAGTCTCGGCAATGGCAGGTGGAAGTATGGTGAAGCTGGGTGCGCGAGAGCGACGCAGATGGAGAGAACAAGAGAGGCGAGTCGATCTCCACTGAGGCAGATCCCGTGCTTGTCGCGAGGTGGCAAGCCGCGAGCGCAAGACGCGTCGACGACGGAGACACGCGGCGGCAACAACCTGACGGCGGAGGGCGGGCAAAGCGGCCATGTTGGCCGCTTCAGAGCAACAGTGCTGACTGAATACACCCTCTTTTCTTATCTTTCCCTACATGATTCTTACCCCGTTTATGACCCCTGCTCTAGCACTTGAGTGTGAGACTACGATTTGCATCAACAGCAATACGTAGAAAACATATATTCAAAACAAATGTGCAATCCTTCCTCCAGTTTAGTTCTTCAGAATTAGCTAGTAATCTCTATCATGTAGAACTACTGAACATCATTGCTTTACATAAAACTTGAACGGCAGAAAACTGAAAACTCAAAAGTAGACAATTGCGATCACGTTTCAAAGCAACATATATAATGACAAAATATAAACAGTTAAACACTACAGTTCTTGTCCCTGCCAACTCTGCACCCATTCACAGCAGCCCTACTACTTGCTGGCTGATGTTACCAGTGCACCCTCTTACTCGTACAAACAAACAAAGAAAGAAAAAACAAATAAACCAAAAAAGAAGAGGCAGTAATTACCATTAACCTATACATTTTACCCTCTAATAAATAACCGAGGCTGAGGTTCCAGGTCAATCAACTAATCGTCCCGGCCGTGCGGCAGCATCTTGAGCGCCTGGAGGAAGGTGTTCTTGAGGCGTCCCAGGTGCGGGCGCACGTTCTGCTTGTCCAGGTAGGTGGTCTTGAGCGCGTTCCACCCCTGCTTGTGGATGGCCATGGGGTCCCTCAGCACCGGGTGATCGCTCGGGTACTGCTCGCTCAGCGTCGTCTCGTCCAGCTGCACCACGTACTCGAGGTAGTGGACCTCCATCCCCGCCGACGGCTCCGCGAACGTGTTCCGGGCCAGCCACTCCAGCCGCCCGTACGGCACCACCTGCACCACCACGGCGCCGGCGGGGAGGAACACCATGTTGGTGAGCCCGGCGCCGTGGACGCCCACCATCACGTCGCACGAGTTCACCAGCCGCGCGAACTTGGACGTGTCGGTGCTGGTGTCGGGCTCCCCGATCCGCACGTCGAACCCGAGGCTGGCCGCCATGTCCGCCATGGCGCGCTCGTTCATGAAGGCGCGCCCCCGGGACGGGCGGCGCGAGATGATGAGCAGCCGCGGCCGGCGCCGGATGTCCCACCGGTCGCCGCTGGGCGTGGCCGTGGCGCGCTCCAGCCCGAACGCGTCGCGCAGCATCTTGCGGAAGTCGGCCGTGGAGTGGCCCGAGGGGGACTTGGACGCGTCCACGCCGAGCTCCCGGTGGAACGTCGGCCCCACCACCACGTTCCGGTAGCAGCGGACCTCGTCGTCGGCGTCGATGTCCACCACCTCGTGCCGGCTCATCTGCTGGAAGATCTGCATGTAGCGGTTCATCCACCACGACTTGTAGCTGCTGACCAGGAACTGGACCTCGCCGCGGAGCGGGTGCGCCGTGATGAAGGCCGGGATGAGCACGTCCGTGTAGTCATGGAACGGGTTGCCCGTGAACCCGCCCGTGGAGAGCACGAACGCGGTGGCCGAGCTGTTCACCGTGCACTGCGGCGCCGCGCCGGAGCCGGAGCCGGAGCCCGAGGGGAGCGGCTTCAGGGACCACTCCTTGACGTGGGTGAGCGCGAAGTTGTCGTGCTTCCGGCAGTACGGCTTGGTCTTCCACTCCCGGTCCAGCGAGTCGACGTACACCGTCTGGGAGCTCCCCACGACGCGCACGTCGCCAGCCGCCTCGCAGGTGTCGGAGCGGCGGCTCGTCTCGTAGCACACCGGCTTGTCTGTTCCGCCGCCGCCGCCGCCGCTGGAGCCGGAACTGTCGGCGGGCTTCGGCTGGACCTCTTCCTTCTCTTTCTCCTCTTCTGAAAGACCGGCGAAATCCCAATCAAGGGTCAGATCTGATTCCCAATCACGTAGCGGAATGCCACACTATATCTAACACGATTCTTCTAGAAAAATCAAGCTGAATCTAAACAAATGGAAGGTGGAGCTCAGCAGGAAGGAGCAGGTGAGCAGATCTGCACAAACACAAAAGTAACCTACCAGTGGAGTACTCCCTACCAGTCTCCTCCAAATCCTAACTAATCTTATCCAAATCGAAGAGGAAAGGTAACGGCGGAGGTAACCTACCAGCGGCAGCCTCTTCGGCGCCGTCGCCGGTGTCGACGTTGACAGCCGCCTTGCTGACCGCCACCGCCGCCGCCGCAGCAGCGTCGTCCTCGGATTTGATGGCGTCTCCTGCGGTGGTAACTGCAGTCAGGCAGCAGAAGAAGCAGGGCCGGCCTCACAAATCAGCTCAGGATTCCGACCGTGCAGATAAGAGGAGGAGGAGGAGGAAGCAGAGGGTGGGTGGGTGCTTACCGATTGGGGCGAACCTCCCCCGGATGAGGGAGAGCGCGACGACGGAGCAGAGCATGAGCGCCAGGAGAGCCGCATTCCCGAGCCGCCTCGGCTCCCCCCTCGCCGAGCTCCGGGTCTTCATCTCCCTCCCACTGTCTCTCTCCTTGCCCACCGCCGCCGCTCACTACTGCTCGCAGAGACAGAGAGCCTTTTGTTCGGGGAAGGAAAAAGCTTTCAGTAGAAGCAGCAGCTACTAGCTGCGTCGTCGCGGGTGGAGTGACAGACAGCAGCGCAGCGCAGCGAGCGCAGGGGCAAAAATCTGTTGACCAGGCGGCGCTGCCGCTGGCGCGTCCGGACACGAGCACTTGGCACTGAATGAATTGTGGGTAGCCCGGAAGGGCAAGGCGACGGAGAGAGGAGTGAAAGCAGCCGGAGGAGCAGGCGGAAGTGAGGAGCCGGCGACCACAAGTCGCGCTCGCCGTCCGATCTGGCGCCGAGATTGGTGAGGCTGCCGACAGCAACGTGTGCACAGTTTGAGAGAGAAAAAGGGTGACGGGAGTGAGTGCTTGCCTCTGTCAACCGGCTACTAGGCACAGTGGCGCCTAGCACGCAACCCGACGGACGGACATCGTCCGCGGCGAGCAGCTGGCCTCCACCACCCGGTGGTAAAAGCGGTTTGTTTTGTACTACTGCCGGCGGCTCCACTCGCGACGTTGCGGAGGGTTTGCCAATTTGGCGGTCGGAAAGAAAGGTCCAGAGAGAGTGGACAGCAGTAACTTGAGTGTCGGTGGCATTGGGAAGCTGACAAAACCATTAATTGGTGGACGTGAGGCCGTGGCGCGCGTGTCCCCCGGGCATGTGCCGCGTGCCAGACGGTGCGGTGCGGAGTGGAGTACCGGGGCACTGATCACACACACGCACTGTGTTCAGTAATCAGGAGTACTAGTACTGCACTGCTACTCGAGCAGCGACGTGCATGTGGTGTGCTTCCTGTCCGGCTCCATTTCGGATCCGAGGTACGGAGTACCACTGTACAGGGTACGAGCACGTACTAGGCCTTTTTGTAGATGGCAAATATTTTAATCCGAATATCGAAATCGTCATCACGTTTCCGTTGTTAGTAAAAATATTATCCTACTAAAAAATTAAATAAAAACAAAATATCATCTCACAAATAAAAATACATCTAAACCGCGTGTAATTAGTTATTTTTTTTACCTACATTTAATACTCTAAACATATGTCTTTTGATGTATTTAATGTGATGTGATGGAGAAAATGGGAAAAAATGCTAAATTTCTAGCTGTAAACAAGGCCTTGTATCACCATCCAATTCCCACACGACGATGCTGATTTGCTTTGGTGTGAATGTCATCACCACTTTTAATTCACAAAAAGGAAAATCCAAGGTTAACGCAAACACCGTTGGAGTATGACGTGGATAACAGTCCCTCAGACATCGTGTGATCATAATAAGTGATCGTTTCTACTTCTCAAACACAAAAGGGGACTCGCTAAAAAGTGCAAGTCATTATAAAAAAAATCTTTAGAGAAAAATTAATGCATCTAAAATTTTTATTACAATTTTAGTGAAAAAAATACAAAGATATGTAACATCAAATTGCTATATTATTGAAATATAATTCATGAAGAAACTAATAGTAGTATATAAATTCGCCAAATCTAAAATGTTTTGGATGTCACTTGTGTCAAGATTTAGTGATTGCCTGACTTATAATTTGAGATGGAGTAGGAATTGACATGGTATGTTTTGTAACACATATATTTTGACTACCCTTGATTCTTATCAATATATAATATGTGGCAAAAAGTTTGAGTAAATTTAATTAACGGCTTTTGTAGTATACCTATTTAAAATAAACTATTTATTAATCAAAAAGAAAAAACAGATTGAACTTTACTGCACATCTTATATCTCAAGAGGTAGAGAGTATAATATTATCCACTTCAAAACAAATACAACTAACGTTTTAAGTTTGACAAATTGAGGTAAAGGGCACCAATATTTAACATACCTGACAAGTACTTATATCATAGGACCCTCATCAACAACCTAGTGTGACCCATGAAGAAGATTAACCCCCGCCAAACTCACTCCTCGCATACCCTCGATGGAAATGGTTTCCTTCGCATAGTGCAATCATATAGCGGCATGATAACCATTGTTAGGGCACGCCCCAACCACGTCTATCTAACACATAACACTCATCAACTCATGTAGACCCCTACCTCCCGACTATATAAGGCAAGAAAAGGTGAACCCTCTTGTCAATTTAACCCATGTGTACTTCACTTCCTCAAAACCTTCTTCAACTTCAGGAAACATAGTTCCTCTATCTCTTACCCAATTGCAACCCCTACTACAAAAACTTTCAACCTTGGTGGTCAAAAACATGATAAAACACCTCATCACTAGATGTAGGGACTGTTGCCAAACCCATTGAGTTTCTGAGTGCTAAATCATCTAAACTCCACTAACCGATGGTACTAATAAATATTCATCATAGAGAATATATTTTCCGTAAATATTGATACTAGTTTCTATAAACATATTCAAATTACATTCTTCTTCACGATGATGGAGTAGCTTTCAAACCCCCACCAACATGTAAATATTAATGTCATTGTCTACTAAATACCATTTCATCTTTTTACTAACTTTTGATCTCAATATGCAGGCAATAAACATCACACACTCAAGCTAAATACCACATTTGCAGTAACTTCTAATCTCTTTGTATGAGCTAACCACATAATCCCCACTAAGTATGCTCAAAGAGCCTACATCATTGCTCACTGAGTGTAAAATATATGTGCTACTTATTAGTCTATGAAAATACAAGCCATCCATCTCATGCTATTTATTTAGTTGCTCCATAATTTTATAATTTTGTCTACCATTCTTTTACTTTTCTATTATATAGCTTGCCCGTTTTTGGTTGAAATTGATGCAAGAATATTCAAGTTTAGTGCATATATGCAACAACTCTATTCAAGAAGGGATATGCTTATATAATTACTCAAAACAAGATGAAGTCATCCATATCTAACGTCATGTTTCAATTTATTCCCATAAGTGTTCCTCTGCATCTTGTCTATCTTTAGTCCTTTGTGTTGATAATGAACATCTACATGCAAAATGTAAGCATTGAGTATCCAAATTTCCAAAATTCACCATGTGAGATGTTTTCGGCAACCCATAAGACTCAAAATCATAGTAAACATTAGCTATGCATCTTTGTGATCCCTACAATTTGACACTATACTCATGCTACACAATCTCATGATATTCACAACCTACCATAAACTAGAACTAGAACTAGAACTAGAACTAGAACTAGAGTTGCATGATTTAATTAGCAGTTGAGAACTTTTGATCAAGAGAGGATCACTACTTTAGTAAAATGGGGAAAATGCACTTAAAAAATTACCGTGCACACAACCAATTTCAGTCGAACGGTTGTTATATGGTATAACTTCCTATCAGATATTTAATGCATGACACATGGATTATATTTAAGCCGGCGTGCAAAATTCATGTACATCTCTTCAAGAGAAATTAGGTAATATTCAACTATATTTATCTCATCAATTCATTTTTTTTATTTCAGGTAAATTATGATATTTTTCTATATTCAACTATATTTTCTCATTAATTTTAGAAAACAGGAGTACAAATTACAAACTCAGAGTAAATTTATCTAGTTTCAACACATTTGAGGAGTCATGTTTTAATTTTTTTATTTTTTATGTAGTTTATATGGTTGAAAATCAGACTATCGTGCAAGTCAGAGGTTAAAATCCATATGTAGCCCGACGAGACCTTGGAGCTTTTATATGTTGCCTTCATAAGTCGATCACGGCCATCAACCTGCTGAGCCAAGGACGTCAAGACCACCCCAGGCTGCTGACCGGAGAAGACACGGAGGGACAAGATGATGTGGAGCAGTGATGATGTTTTCTTTTCTGTGCTGATGTCTTGTAAGGGTCTAAATGCTGGGTATGGGAGTTTGAAAGTGTGGCCTGGTCATTTTGGCTGGGGTGTGGTTATCCCCCAGGTCGAGTCTTGTTAGGTGCTCGTTCTTACTTTCTGAATTTATCTATTGCTGTCTGAACTATCTTAAAACTGCTGTATTTCCGTTGTGATCAATGGAAATGGGGAAGATCCCTCGTTCGAAAAAAAATAAGTCGATCACAGCCATGTGATGAGCTCATGACCATAAGCTCCAAGATCATCGACCCATGTGCGTTTCATCGAATCTCGGTCGGGCATCTCATCTTGCCAAAGGACATCGTACAGCGTTTGGAAAGCTCAGCCAGCCGGAGAGGAAATACGCTGGATGCGCCGCCATGCGGCATCGGGTGTGAGCTGTGACGAAAGCACGCAAGCACGCGGATCCACGATCGCCACCAGCGCGAATCGGCCTCTCTCCCTTGCGTTCGCCCCGGCCAACTTCCGCGCCGCATCAAAGGGGTTGGCGGTGGGGCGTCTGGCGACGGCAGGTCGGCAGCCGTCGCGTTGATGCACAGCTTCGCGAGCTGCAGACGGCCGGACGGCGACTCCTTTTGTCCCGGAGAGGAGAGGAGGAGGCCGGTTGGCGTGATGGCGTGGATCGAGCAGAAGTTCAGTGGGACGACTGAGATATGATGCAAGGTTCAGTGCGAGCTGATTCTGATATATCGTCAGGATTCAGGAAGCATGTACTCCTAGAACCAGAGCACGATCAGAGTGAGGTACACAAACATCTGGCATGTGTAAAGGTAACGTGACGTAAAGATTTCTAATTTTTGGCTTGTGATCTCCAGTGATTCGAGGGAAACGAAGGGTAGCCTGGACTCAGGATGGCCCACCACCCACGGCCCATTTTGTCCCCTATGAGCGGGTGGTTTGTGGGCCCTCGGGTGGTTTGTGGGCCCACCACCCACGGCCCATTTTGTCACCCACCACCTTCCGCACGCAGCCCGCGCGGCTTGTCCCGAGTCCCGACCATGTACCGTGGGCCGCCACCCAGCGCACAGAAGAATTCGGCCCACCCTGGAGCTGGAGCACGAGTTAAATAAGGATTGGACAAGATTACAACAAGAGGCGTCGTCGCGTGTTCTGCTACGCCCTACACGTATGCCTGCGCACAAACAAGGCACACCGTGACACTGGTAGCATCTACACTAATACTACAGTAGTAGGGCACTTAGGAGCAGGACCACGGATGAGGGAGATTTATCCCTGTATATCAATCAATTTGACCATGCATGAACCGGCCCGTTTTAATTTGTCCGCATCCGATGCATGGATGATGGATCCGTGCCAAGGGAAACCAAACGAGAGGAAGCGTGCAGGAGCAACAGGCCAAGGTCACGTGAGATCGGCTCGTGTTGAGCCTAGCTCTCCACGTACGGCCGCCTCCGGCAAAGCTGCGCCACGCGACGCCGGCCCATGGTCAAACTCAAACGGGAGGAGACCCTGACATTATCTATCGGCAGATACGTACAAGACCACCACCCTAGCTCGCTAATCACCCTCTTTTAGGTAGTAGTACAAAAAGATTCGCTTACATAAAGCTAGCTCTTGCGTTTGCATGCGTTGTTAATTAACTTGTTATTACGAGTAGTACTGCTAGTACAAATTAATCAATCAGAGAGACTGATATATATGATGTCTTGCTCCTATTTCTAGTTTTTGCAGTACTACTGATTACTGAACAGCAATGACAGTATACTCTAAAGAGAAACTTTATCGTCGTTTTCTTTTCTGACGAGTACTACTGATATATATGAATCCGTTACTAGAAAGCAAAGCATGCATGCGTGGGCACTGGCCCGGGCAACATGACGACGTAATTCCCGGCTTCCCGCAGCCTATATCTGTGCCGCTGCCAAATAAAAGTGGTCGGATCTGCATAAAACATGGCATTCTAGAGCTCTGCATGTTCAGATTCCATGCCTGCGTTCCGTTGCATGCACCAGGCTGTGTCAGAAAGAAGAGGGGAGTACGGTCATCACAAAGTGCGGCCATAGGCATGGACTGGAGCTAGCTATAGCTGCATGCATGCATAGAATGAAGCTATTCCTGCAATCCTGCTCCCTGAAGCTACTACGATCGACTAGGCTGAGGACCTGATGAGGTTTTGTATTGTACTATGTGATTCAGTCCATTGGTCTATACGTACAGTGTGCGTAGGAGCTCATCTTCAAAATCAAACGGCCGGTCCGGTCGTAAGTTTTCCTTTTTTTAAAAAAAAAAGAGCTCGCTTCTCCCAGAAAAGCTGCCCGGATCAATGCAAGAAGTGTTTTCAGCGGGATTGCCTCCCCTCTGGCCTCTCTCTCTCTCTCTCTCTCTCTGCATGCCAGGCCATGCCACGCCAAATTGGCAATGCCATGCAAAGCTAAGCGAGAGACAGGGTAATTATGGAGTAAGTATTATAGGCACGACCGGTCATCTTTACATTGTTTACGAGGAGGTGCGCACGGGCGCTAAAGATTAGCCCCCTCCCTCCGTTGATTTCTCCTAGGCCAGTGCTGCATGCTTACTAGGAGTAGGAGTAGGGTTTGAACGACGATCCACGCCACGCCATGCATGCAGTCCGGCCGGCCTTTATCTTTCTATCATTACTTAACTACTCTCCGTGCCCGTGCATGCAGTGGTAACCCTTGGTTTGTTTGCATCTCAAACTACCTAAACCAACTTGGACAGACTATTATAGGCACACGGTTCAATGTAGTGAAGATTAGCAGCGTGTAGTACGACTAAACTACACGTACGTAATCCTTTTCTTCGCTTGGAGGGTACAGTAGTAGTATCCTACTACTAGAGTCTCTATGGCCGTCCCCAATGGTTAGCTATTTGGCTATCTAGATGTGACGTGGCAAGTAAAAAGTAGGAGATAGAGTAGTCACTAGCTACATGCAAATAGATAGACTATTTCACGTGGTCCAAGAATATGTGAGAGGAGCATGTGGGTCCAAGAATATAAAATAGTGTTTGTTGTTGTCTCTCACCTCCACGTCAGCCGACTACGTAGCTAGCACTAGCTATTACCATTGCGGACGCCCTATACGTACTAAGTACGTATACGTACAGGGTTCGAGTACATGTTCCATGACTGAATGTAACACTACACAGTTTATTTTAATAATGACAACAGAACAAACACCCCACCGGCCACGCATTTGGAATGTGTTAGAGGTTACCAAAGCTATAGTTGAGTTGACACTCACATCCCCTTAGAGCTCAAGCCACCATATATATACACTTAAGAGAACATTAAGCCTCAATTAGCGAAAGTGCTAGGATTAGAGTCTGCTTTAGTTTTCTCTAGGTTTATTAGGTAAATTGTTCCGGGAAGTTTGCAAACCTAGTACTTATTGCACGCTCCAGCTTGTAATCTTGTGTGATCATAATAACCATATTTGTGATGTAGCCACCGGTTTTGTATAAGGAAGGAGAGCAAGGGCAAGGGCAGGCTTCCCTTCGTTCAAGGATATTAAGCTAAACACATTTTTTGGGTCAAAAAACATATAAATATAGTTTATACATGCATATATACAAGAAAAAGAATAAAAACATTGCTAGGGTAGTCGTGAATCGAGACCAAAACAACAATGGCCTCTGCTCTTCTCCTATCCATCTCGTCGACCCAACAACAACCAATGGTTCAACTTCTCCAACTCCTCATCCGTAGTCCGCTCAAGGTCGATATACCCTCGATGTATGTGTGACAACGACGTTTTACTACTTCAGCCACATATCTCAATCTTACCTCCCAATTCATGTACACGTATTCCAAACCCTAGGTCCACCCCAAGGCGGTGGTGGCAGATCGGTGCTCTCCACTCAACTTGGCCTAGGCAGCTGTCGTGCTGAGCACTTGCGAGCAATGGCTAGCGATTGGGAGCTCGTTGTAGGGCAACACTACACTGACTACAAATATATGAAATCTTGGTCAATTATATGTCATATTAGTTTGCTAAATTTTTTTTTTGGCATCTATTCATATTTTAAATAACCGATCTAAATTTTTTTTGGCCCGCCAATGGACGAGAGACCCACTGTAGTTTGGCTAAAGCTTTCAATACATTGTTAAGGCTATGGAGAGAGCGGCCAGGGAAAGGCCACATGCATGGAGACTCACTTGTGCGTGGGGAAGGCCCATGCGCTGTTCACGAAGTTACCTTGTTGGATGCTTGGTCCTTGTGAGGGCAAACCTGAGCTTTCTCATACCTTGAGAAAAAAAACTTTGTCTCATGCTTTAGGGATCAAAAAATGACAATGACTTCAAATTAACTCTCCAACCGATTCTTTAGATCACCCCGAGGATAGCCCACCCGAGTCCAGGTTTGCACAAACCTAATGAGCTACAACTACATAAAGGGCACTTGAACTTGACGACATAAGGCACTCTGATGTAGAAAGTACTTGCTCTCGAACTTCAAATATGACTAGTTTTTTGGCCTTGTTTTTTAGGTATTGTGACTTTAGGCTAACTGCATCTGTCATTGGAACTGTGACTAGCAAAACCGAAATCATAGTTGAGGTAAAGTTTGGCACGAAAATAAGTCCATGATATGTCATAGCATGTTGTCCCACACACATCATATCATGGACTTATTTTCTTGCGAAACTTTATTGTGACACACCTAACTTTTGTGGCATTTTGCATGGTCATGACGAAGCAGGCCCTAATTCTAATTCAACTCCTTAGATGCCATGGTTCCTTATTAGAACTGTGTTTCACGTACCCATACTCCACCACCTGAAGAAAAATCTTGTTGGATATATGGGCACAGAACAAGAAACTTTCCAAAACTCTTCCACTCCACTATTTTGTTCACCTTTTGTGTTGGTTTATAGTACGTGGAAGTTCATATGCCACAAGACGTGAGATCGAACAAAGTGGCGAGCACGTGGTTTATGTCTCCAAAGTCATGAAGGAGACAGACTTATCATCTACTAGTATTGCATTGTACATCCAAGAAGACCCACACGTGTGAGTGTCCATACTAGCCCGGTCGACTTGCATTGAGTAGAAACAAAGCATGCATGCACATGCCAATGGACGCACACATGCACTTTATCGTTCCAAGAGAAGATTGTACAGCGATGGTGGACTGAACTGAGATCAGTGTGTGGTGTGCACGTCAGAAGCGGCATAAAATCTCTCCATTTCTCTAGCGCACTCCATCCGTGCCAATACTTTCAGAATAATTGAAAAGGTTTAGTGTTAACTTCAATCAAGTTCACAAAGAGAACTATTTAATATTTATAGCATTAAATATGTACAGCACACATTTTAAAGTGGACAACTCACTATACTCATAACTCTGGGAGATGCTATATTTCAGTCGCCTGAAAAAAACATGGGATTTCAGGCGACTGTTTCTGTCCGTCCGATTTTTATCTAGCGGCCAGATCGGAGCTCCGACACTGTTCATCTTCCTCCTCTCGCCGGTACTGTTCATCTTCTTCCTCTCACCACCCTCTGTTTCCGCGCTCCCCCCCCACCACCACCACCGTCCCCCCGGCGCTAGGGTTCAACGGAGCTCCGGCGAGCTAGGGCCGGGCCCTAGCGAGCTCCGGCGTACCCTAGCGCCTGCGGCGGCCACCCTCTTCCACCATAGAGAAGACAGAGATGACAAATCGATCTATAGGAAGAACAACTCACAGAGGGGAGGTGAGGAGGAGGAGGAGGAGGTGCTCGCCGGAGGGGAGGGGATAGGGTGGAGGAGGCACCGGAGAGGAAGACGACGGCGGGGATTTCGCGGTCGCCTAAAATCAGCCCGGGATTTCAGGCGACACACAAATAGGAAAAGTGCATAACTTTTCTTAAAGTAGTGGTAAAATATGACAGTGTATCAAATACCTGTATCAGTACATATTTTAAAGCATTATTATCTCTTCCATGTGTATTTATAATTCAATACATGCATCCTATACATTGTGAAAAAAATTAGGCAAATCTTTATGTGTTCGTGTGCTTCCAAAAACTAGTCGGTATTTTGAAAGTAATTTTCAAAAATATGCCTAGAGCCATATAGTTTGATAGGCGATCAAAGAGTAACTTTTCATCACTTATTATTGACAAGGTCATATCATCAGCAGTCGCAAGTCTAAAGTTGCCTGGTGAATAACTGAATACTCGTCGACATTCACACACACTACCGAAATTAATACTCCGGTTAATAAAATTAACTGAACCGTGTGAAGCCAGGTTAATTAACTAGCTAATTGCCGCAGTAAGTATGAATAGGTAACTCTGTAGTTACTACTTGTCCTCTGGAGTATTTTAGTTTGAACCCTCTCCAGGTAGACCTCTCTAGCTTTGACGGTCAAAGTTTTAGGCGAGGGGAGGAGGGGACGGAGGCCGGCCAGCGGTGCAGTTACCGAGATAAAAACACACACGCCCTATCTTAACCTCCACTTCTCCTTCCCCCGTAAAGAGAGATTAAAAAAGGATTAGTTCTTCTGTACTAGCCTGGCGTCTAGAGAGAGAGAGAGAGCATAACAATTCGCCTTGGAGGATCCTATGCGAGGTTTTTAGGGTGTTTTTTGCTCACTTCTCTATGCGCGGCGTCTGAAGCAAGACGATGGACTTGCTTGGGAACGGCAAGCTTTTCTATGGCCGGAAGACAAGGGTTCGTGTCCTCTTCTAGGATGCAGGTGGCACGTCCTCTCCGTCCACCATGCATGAACTTGATCCTCTTCTTTTCATCTTTTCTGCCTGTCGACCTTCATCTTTTGAAGCAAATTAAAGAGCATGTATTTATTTCTTTGAAGCATGCAAGACAAGTAGGGATTGTCGTGCACCCTCTACAGTACTCCACTGAGAGTATATATGTCTTGTATTGAACGAATCGATAGCTAGGGTTGGAATTCTGGTTCTAGCTAGCTAAATCGTGATCATTGGAATTTTGGAATGGCCTTATATATCTTAGTATTACTGTCGGTAAATGAAATATTTTAGGGTATACTAATTAATAATTGTAGCACTGATAGTCATCTTTGAATGATCACTATTAGGGCATGCAATGTGTGTCTGTGTTAGAGGTGGAGGAAGGGCGAGCCTAGCTAGGGCTTTGTAAAAAAAAAAAAAAAAAAAAAAAGATATTCAGTTTCTGCAGGTGTTACTGAATCGTCTTAGGGTTACTGTTCATGCTTATTTCAGCAGGCTTGAACAGTGTTTTGGCTCATATAGCCGGAACAACTTAATTATATTACATATATACTAGTTGGAGAAGCGTATCCATGCATATGTCAACTGGATGTGCATAAATGTCCTGCCACCCATACTGACCCGTGTGCGTGCATGTGCATCCTTCATATTGTTGAGAAAAAAAAAAAAAATCATACCAGAACATGAACATCTGCTTACTAATGGAGATCCTAGACAAATAGAATAAATCTTAGATCTTGACTCATTTCTTTTTTTCCTTCCAAGAAGGATTCAATATCTTAATCATTCTTAAGAGCAAGTTTCCGGTCAAATGACAGTGACAAGCTATACTATTATCGAGTAAAAGGTCGTCACTTTAGTAGTACATACACATGTACATGCATGCGCAGATACATCATAAGGTACTCATATAGGTACACATATAGACATGTTTTGAGGAAAATGAGACAAAGTATAGTGGAGACTTCCCCAGAAAGCAGAAGAAAAAAGTGGCTTCTGTTCAGTTAAATCATACTACAATGTTTTTTTATTAAATATAGTATACTCCATTTTTTTCTTACTAAAAAAGAAACTTCCCCTGCTTATATCATACTCGATCCAATTTATAAGTAATGCCACTAATCTTCTGGAGTGTGCTAGTTGTATAAATATCTACCAGCGCCAGCACTGTTGCTTAATGCTCCAAAACTCTCTCTGCTTGACCCCCTCTTCTCCTCCCTAACCTTTGCACTGTCCAAAATGGCTTCCTGATCTCCTCCTCACTTCTCCCACCTATCAATCCAAGAAGAAACTCAAGTCGCAACCATTAGGGGCCAAATTAATCGCTGCTCTTTCAGATAATCAAACATGGCTGCTGTGAACAACTGGCTCGCTTTCTCCCTGTCCCCGCAGGAGCTGCCTCCCTCCCAGACGGACTCCACCCTCATCTCCGCCGCCACCACCGACGACGTCTCCGGCGATGTCTGCTTCAACATCCCCCAAGGTATTTATCTACCTATGGATCGATCGATCGATATATATGTACATATATATAAGTGCATATATATATCTGCAGTTTGTGGCACGAATACTTATTGAAGCTTGCATGAAATGTCGTCTTTCTTTCAGATTGGAGCATGAGGGGATCAGAGCTTTCGGCGCTCGTCGCCGAGCCGAAGCTGGAGGATTTCCTCGGCGGCATCTCCTTCTCCGAGCAGCATCACAAGGCCAACTGCAACATGATCCCCAGCACTAGCAGCACAGCTTGCTACGCGAGCTCAGGTGCTACCAGCGGTTACCATCACCAGATGTACCACCAACCCACCAGCTCCGCGCTCCACTTCGCCGACTCCGTCATGGTGGCCTCCTCAGCCGGCGGCGTCCACGACGGTGGTGCCATGCTCAACGCGGCCACCGCTAATGGTGGTGCTGGCGCGGTCAGTGCCAATGGCGGCGGTAGCATCGGGCTGTCCATGATCAAGAACTGGTTGAGGAGCCAACCAGGTCCCATGCAGCCGAGGGTGGCGGCGGCTGAGGGCGTGCAGGGGCTCTCTTTGTCCATGAACATGGCAGGAACGACGCAAGGTGCCGCTGGCATGCCACTTCTCGGTGTAGAGCGCGGCCGGGCGCCGGAGAGTCTATCGACGACGTCGGCACAGGGTGGAGCCGTCGTCACGGCTCCGAAGGAGGATAGCGGTGGCAGCGGTGTTGCCGGCACCGGTGCCGGCGCCGGCGCCCTAGTAGCCGTGAGCACGGACACGGGTGGCAGTGGCGCGTCGGCTGACAACACGGCAAGGAAGACGGTGGACACGTTCGGGCAGCGCACATCGATTTACCGTGGTGTGACAAGGTAATAAGGGCGTGGTATATAATAAATCATCACTTTGTCAGATAACTAAACTATCAACAATGAATCAAGTAATCATGAAATTTAGAAAAGCCATTAGTAATGCAAGGAGGTATCATGAGATAGATTTGATTGCATCTAGACAGTGTTCTGAATCAAGTGAGTAGGGCAATGTGTAGCCTTTGATGATCTCACTGATTATTAGGAGTGCCATTGTATTAGGCATGATTGTGGTATAGCAGTACACAATTAACAAAAAGCGACCACTTTTGAATTATTTTAGGCATAGATGGACTGGGAGATATGAGGCACATCTGTGGGACAATAGTTGCAGAAGGGAAGGACAAACTCGCAAGGGTCGTCAAGGTACCAATACAAAATACATGTGTTTTTCTGTAAGTTTATACTTTCTTCATCAATGTTGTTATTATTAACTGACATTACTTTGCATTATCATTTTTGGATTTGTCGTCATGATTTGCGGGATTGAAATAAACTTCTGAATCTACAGTCTATTTAGGTACGTGATTTCACTTGATTTGGGTCCAACTACTTAATTCAGTTTGTTTTTGCCCTACATAACCATCATTTTTTTTTTGTCATTTGTATTCTCAACTCTCTTATTTCTTCCATCTCTTGTACCACTGATAGGTGGTTATGATAAAGAGGAGAAAGCTGCTAGGGCTTATGATCTGGCTGCTCTTAAGTACTGGGGTCCCACAACAACAACAAATTTTCCGGTATGTATATATGTTGAATGCAGTTTTACTTTACTGAAGATCATGTCGTTTCTATGTCTCAAATCTGTTGATTATTAGTTAGTGGATTTGGAGTGAAGGTTCTGTAATTTTTGTTAACTATGTAGTACATTGCTGGAATTGTACTTGAAGTCATTTGTTTTTGTATTTCTAGGTGAGTAACTACGAAAAGGAGCTGGAGGATATGAAGCACATGACAAGGCAGGAGTTTGTAGCGTCTCTGAGAAGGTCGGTCTAACAACATTGATAAATTAATGCAACCTCTATTCAATAAACATCTATTGCTCTTTGCTAAACTTTGAGCAAGATCAACTACATAGATGTTAATAGACAACTGTATATGAATGCAGGAAGAGCAGTGGTTTCTCCAGAGGTGCATCCATTTACAGGGGAGTGACTAGGTATGAATTATTCAACAAATACACACACACTTGCATTGGATTCAGGATGCAAATGCATGTATGGATTGAAAATGTGTGAATGGTATTTTACTTGAACTCTCTATATTTATAGGCATCACCAACATGGAAGATGGCAAGCACGGATTGGACGAGTTGCAGGGAACAAGGATCTCTACTTGGGAACCTTCAGTAAGTAGCAGAGATTTTTTTTTTTCATTGCATATAGAGTACTCCCCGTATATATATTCAATTCACCACACAAAAGCAAATTACAGTCAACTAACAATCTCAACGCAATGAGAAGAGTGTTACAGCTAATAGCTAGTACACATTTGTAGACTACTAGTTGCATATGGATGTTATATATGAATTATGATGGCTATTAAAAATGTGACCATTGCATCAAGTCATGCAAAGTGTTGCATTGCTGTAGTACATACATTACTTAGTGCATGCTCCTCAAGTGGCTTTTTCAAACCTGATCCCATGTCTGGTGCTATTGTTGTCTCCCATTCACCCGTGCATCAGGTCAGAATAGTACTATGTCTCAATAAGAAACACACGAGCATGCACTGGCACCAGCAGACTAATCAAGTTCCAGCATTTACTAATAAACTAATTAGGCTACAGCATCCAAAAGATTCTACCCATTAAGCTACTAGTACTGTTGATGCATGCATGCACCGTGCCGCACGAATGCGAAATGCTCATGCTTAGACATCTGTCGTGGATGCAGGCACGCAGGAGGAGGCAGCGGAGGCATACGACATTGCCGCGATCAAGTTCCGTGGCCTCAACGCCGTCACCAACTTCGACATGAGCCGCTACGACGTCAAGAGCATCCTGGACAGCAGTGCGCTCCCAATCGGCAGCGCCGCCAAGCGCCTCAAGGAGGCCGAGGCCGCCGCGTCCGCGCAGCATCATGCGGGTGTGGTGAGCTACGACGTCGGACGCATCGCGTCCCAGCTCGGCGACGGAGGCGCCCTGGCGGCGGCGTACGGCGCACACTACCATGGCGCCTGGCCGACCATCGCGTTCCAGCCGAGCGCCGCCACAGGCCTGTACCACCCGTACGCGCAGCCGATGCGCGGGTGGTGCAAGCAGGAGCAGGACCACGCGGTGATCGCGGCCGCGCACAACCTGCAGGAGCTCCACCACCTGAACCTGGGTGCTGCCGCCGGCGCGCACGACTTCTTCTCGGTGGGGCAGCAGGCGGCGATGCACGGCGGCCTGGGTAGCATGGACAATGCGTCCCTCGAGCACAGCACCGGCTCCAACTCCGTCGTCTACAACGGGGTTGGTGATAGCAACGGCAGCACCGTCGTCGGCGGTGGTGGCAGCTACATGATGCCCATGAGCGCTGCCGCGACGACCACCACGGCAATGGCGAGCCACGAGCAGGTGCATGCAAGGGCACAGAGGGACCACGACGAAGTCAACAAGCAGGCGGCTCAGATGGGGTACGAGAGCTACCTGGTGAACGCGGAGAGCTATGGTGGCGGGAGGATGTCTGCAGCCTGGGCGACTGTCTCAGCGCCACCGGTGGCAGCGGTGGCAGCAGCGGCAAGCAGCAACGACAACATGGCCGACGTCGGCCATGGCGGCGCGCAGCTCTTCAGTGTCTGGAACGACACTTAAGCCGGCTCTGGCTCCGATTCGTCATAAAACGTACACTGACATAAGTAACACTTAGGTTTCCTGATGGAGGTGACCAGTAAGTTGTTATTTGTCATATGCTTAAGTTCTTAATTTGTAGCTGGAAGGAAATGAAGTAGGGTTTCTTCTGAAGGGTGGGGTGATGGTTTGTGAAGAGTGTGCCATGGGGGTTTCTCCATGACGACGATACCTTCACTTGCTTCCATTTTGGGGTTCAGGTTCAGAAGATGGATACCAAGCAGTAGTATTAACCAATCCATGTTAAATTAGATGGGTAGAAAATGGAACCGGGAATCCTGCTTGTAAATGGTAGCTAGGGTGGATGACCTGACAAAACTGATGCTGGCATCTTAATGGGTCTAGCTTTTCCATTCAAATGATCAAACTGAAGCAGGGAAATCAAGCAAAGTTCTTTCATTATTTCATTTGCCTTTTCTTTCCATTTCTGTTCATCTATCGTCCTAATTGTTTTTGGGCTCAGTCGTCTCTCCTTTAGGATATAATTTTTTCTGGGCCCAGTTCAATGAGTTATGCAGATTGGGCCCAACCTGTTCGCCTGAATTGGCTCCAACCGACCAAGCCAGGTGGGCACCAAAAAAAGCCGCCACCACCATGGTTCAGCTGATTTCTCTGTTCTGTCGCGAAACCACAGGAAAGATTAAACAAAGAGCATGCAAATGAAACAAATGAGCAAGTAAACAATCATTTGTTAGTTAAACCTACTCTTGTATGGAGATGGAGCAGGACAGATTTGTTAGCCTGAACCATTCGAGCTGACCAAGAGCGGCGCCCTTTTGACTTGAGATTAGCCCCTATGCTGTGGTCAGCGGGCTATGTGTTTGAGCAGAGCAGTTGAAGCTACACACGATGCTCCATGCAGACCTTTTCCATTTTCATATGTTGTGGCCTGCCATAGCATTTTTCTTCTGATTGGACACGCCACGAAATCCTGTCAGTTTTTTTCTTGACAGAAACCTGCATAGTAATGAAAAAAAACATTGGCATATCTATATAGCAAATTAAAATGAAAAAAAATATGATAGCTTATACTGTTTCAAATCCATTACAGAAAGAATTTAAAATCATGTACCCTTTTAGAATCATGACATGGATTTGGTATGCAATATACAGTGGAAATTTACAAGAAACTAGAACAGGATAATGTTGACCCACTTCACTCCATCCCCTACCTGCTCTCGATCCCTGAAACCTTGCAACCATGGCAACTATAAATTGCCATCCAAATCTAAAGCCAAAACCATCCACATCCTCTCCTGCTCTCACTTGGCAAAGCATTACTATGAAAATGAGCATGACAGGCCAGCGCAAGGGTCACCTATGGCTGGTCTTCACCATGTTCTTCATCACTTCTGCAATGTACAGCGAGGGAGCGAGCAGCTTCACACCACCGTCTCTTTCCATATCACCAACATACGATCCAGTTATTAAGGTGATAGGGAAGGTGTACTGCTACAGATGCTTTAATGAGGCACACCCAGACGAATCACATGGGAAGAGGCACCTGGAAGGTGAAATTTTGTGTCTATCCCTGTTCTTGTTATGATCTCATCATGCTAATGCAGTCAGCTTGGGAAAATATCAATGTCCCTATTTGCTCGTATTGGTCTTCCTTAAATATCAGTTGCTGACTTTTAGCATATATTATCCCTAAATGTACTTCTGATTTCCATATTTATCTGTTTACAATGATCTGGACGCAGGAGCCATGGTCAAGGTCACTTGTCAGGCAAATGATCAAGCACTAGTGGCATTTGGCTACACCAAAAGCAATGGAAAATACAGTGTGATCCTTAAGGGCCTGCCAATTAGCAACAATGATGGGGCTGACTCATGTAAGGTCGAGCTCCATGGAGCGCCAGGAGGATCAGACTGCAATGTGCCAATTGAATTAAATTTGTCTGGGCTCAGTGTTTACTCAAAATCAAGCGAGGAAGTGGTTTTTAAAGCAAACCAGATAATGGCATTTGCATCAAAGAATACATTTGGTTGTTCCAAACCACAGACGCAGCCACCGATCCATCCCTACAGTTCTCCACCACTCCCTTACCAGTATCCCTCGCCTCCGGCTATCCACAAGTCTCCGCCATTGCCTTATCAATATTCGCCACCACCTTCTAACCAGCTTCCACCCCCAGCATACCAGTACCCATCACCACCACAAAACTACTACATTTCGCCACCACCTTACCAACAGTCTATGCCTCCGAATAGCTACCAAACTGCACCAACTTCACAAAGCACCAAGTCTCCAATACAGCCCCACAAGTATTTACCACCTCCATACTACTACAACTCTCCACCACCACAACATCAGTACAACTATGTGCCTCCACCGCTAGCTTACCAGTACTCCCCACCTCCATACATCCACAAGGCACCACTTCTGCCATCATCACCATCGGCTCCATACCACTACAACTCTCCACCTACATACCAGTATTCACCACCTCCATACAGCCACAAGTCACCACTTCTACCATCATCACCATCGGCTCCATACCACTATAACTCTCCACCTACATACCAGTATTCACCACCTCCATATAACTACCAATCTTCACCGCCACCTGCCCAGTATTCCCCACCATTACCTCCAAATGCTCCAAAACATCTACATCCAAATGCCCCCCATGCAAAATCTCCACTAGCATCTCCACAACCTCTTTACCAGTACAACACCCCACCACCTCCAAAGGATGTCATGCCAACGATGATGCCACCTCTGCACTCCTACCAATCCCCACCGCCAACGAATCAGCTATCTTGAGCATGTAAGTTTCTTTCTTTTTTTTGGGTGTGTGTGAATACACCATCTGAAACTTTACATATATGATATTGTGCGTTGTCTTCAAAAAATTAATCACGGTTTTGTAAAAAACATTCTACCAAGACTTTTTGCAAAGTCAAAATACATGATATAAAATTTAAAGAAAGCAAAAATACACCCAAGGTGTGGTTGCATGCCATGATAACATATGACTCTGGTTGTCTTTCAGGACCAGGCATGAGCAAATAAACAAAACAAACTGAAGGCCATGTTGATTCTCAAGATCGAAGGAGCGTCATAGCTGGAGCCTTCAGCTTCCATCAGTATTCTATATAAAGAGTTTGTCTATTGCATGATCTAGAGTTGTTGCAACTTTCGTTTCAATATATTTCATTGCCTATAGCTATTTCAGCGATGTAATCATAAGTTACATGAGCTTTCTTAGTAGCTCTATCAATCTAATATATGATGTGTACTCCTTGTAGTTCAAAAAAAAAAAAAATGGGCCTCTTTATTTATTCCCTTACTTTTAATTTGTCAAGAAAATGGAACGAATCAGAAATTCTGAATTTATTTTTTGTAAAAAATAAATAAATAAACGATGATTCACTTGTGCAGATGTGCCTAAAAGAAGAAGAGATGACTCGTTCCATTTTGTTTTCAGTTTATACTGTGGGCCTGTGGCATCTAAACGGGGCTCAGAATCCAGAGGAGATATCTCCCCTGTACGAGAACATTAAAATTGACTGTCATGAAACTATCCCCCCCCCCCAAAAAAAAAAAAAAAAAAAAAAAATTGTTGGACATCAGCAACCCCTGGGCACACCGCACACACACCACACAGGCAACACAATCTTTATGAATCATGAAAAGCTTCAATACACTAAAAATCTCTTAATCTACTTTTTTTTGCGCGGATCTCGCGGTCTTCACGCTCCATTCTTTCTTCGCCTACACTACACGCGAGGGAAAACCTAGGCAGACTAGGAAGACGGACTAGCTAGTGATGTAACGAGTGACTCTCTGGGGACTCACCATAGTGAAGCCCGGTGGCCGCGACGCTGTCGTGCCGTGTATGCGCATGGTCCCAGCGGGACGGCTTTCGCCGTCGGCGACGGCGACGCTCGGGCCGTGCGGCGGTCGGATTCGGAAGCAGAACAGAGCACCGCCGCGGATCATTTGCCCTGCGCTGAAGATCCTGACGGTTTGGGTGGGCTTCGGTCACGCTGATGCGTTGGGCCGGGCCTGTCTTTGTTTTGGGCTAGGCCATCACTGGGCCAGTCACACGGATAAAGAAAGGGAAAAAGAGCGAGATTGCCAAAAGAGAAAAAAAACGAAAAAGAGAGAAAAGAAGAAGAAAAAGCTCTATGCATCGAACTTCGATGTTCAAAGTGGGCAGCAGCACACGAAACTTTCAAAAACAAAAGTGTGCAGCACAGTGATCAGTGTGGGCACCTCTCCATATCCATCCAGTACAAGAAATGTGGACACGATCCGTCGCACCATTCTTCATGTGGACGATTCTCATCCTCCGCGGTTCAGGTACACCGGCACCAAAACACATCTTCTTCTGAACTCTGAATCTGAAGAGGGAAAAAAAGAACAATTCCATGCGTCTAACTACTCTCAGTACTTGGAAATCGTAACGCAGCGCATGGACCTCGCACGAACTTTGGCAGTAAAAACGGTCGTGCCATCGGTCAGTGTTGTTGTTGTCTTTACCTGAGGAAGTAGGCGAGGTGCTCGGCCATCGTTCTCCAGAAAAGCGACCAAAGTGATGACTGACAGGAAAAACAAGAAGAAAAAGCTGCAAGCGGTCGAACCAAAATTGGGCGAAAACAAACAGAAACATGCATGTCGTCCGTTTTTCGGAGAGCCGATCATGAGGCTGCGGCTGGCTTTGCTCGCAGGCCCTGGGGAACTTTTTTTTGATGCCAACGGAACCTTTTTTTTTTATGCCATCGGAATATGGGTGAGATATTCCCTGCCTGTGCACGCAGACGCTTCGGCGCAACCATCCAAATTCGTTCCAATCCAATCCAAAACTGCCAGTCAGGTCTCAGGTACACGATTGCCTTCTCCCTCTCCATCGGCCAAATGCTATCCTATATCCATACGTCTCCAATCCTTTTCATCTGCTGACTGGAGCCAGCGACGTTTTCCCAGCATCCTGTAAATAGCAACATTTTTAGCCGTATATACGGAGTGATGAGTGCATTTCATCAGTTCTCTACCACGTCGTCGGTCCACGTGTTATCATTCAAAGCAGGAAGCGAACTGCACCCATCATCATCATTTTCTTAATAATGGGACCAGACCAGCGACCAATAATAAATGCGGAATTTACCTCGAGATCCACCTTCACCAACTACAATAATATATGATGTGCTCGAGCGTTGGGCATGATTAACCCAAACCATGCCTATGTCCATGTTAAAATCACAACATCTCCCCTTTGTTATCTCTAATACAGTATATGTTTTATTTAGAAATAAAAAACTAGTAAATTTGAGAGAAGAATCTGCAGGGAGCGCAGCAATTAAAACATAAACTACTGGGTGGGAAACTTACCCTGCCGGGCTGTGCCTCTGCGTGCAGGAGGCGCAAATTACCAAAAGGGCCCTTCCTACACTGGGGCCTGGCGGCTAGTCCCAAGGGGGAAGAGGGGAAACCGGGCAGAGAACTCGCTCGCCACCAGCCCAGTCTGCGCGGTGATCCGTCTCCCCTGGGGTGTTCCGCCGTGCTGCAGGCAGGGGCAGAGACAGGGGATTGCCGCACGCCGAGGTTCTGCTCCGCTTCATCCTGCGGCGGTGCGGGGGCCTTTTTTCCTTCTCTGTCGTTTCTGGTGGCCACAGCCTTGGTTTTCGCGGTGAGTGCCGCTGACCTCGCCCTTCCCCGTGTCCAATTCGATTCACTGCTGCGAGGATTGGCGTCCCGGAGAGAGATATCTAATGTTTTCCTTTTATATAAATGTCCATATACTAGTACTAGTTTGTAATGATGCAGCTGGTTGGAAGAACAGAGGAGACCTGTTCCGTGATCAGTGGCAGCATCTAATTCGTGCGCGATTGCTCACTGGATCATTCAGTCTCGATTGATTGGAGAATTTGGTCGAATCGCTTCGGTATTAGTGCGTTGTTGTTACAAGTGGCGTTTGCAGTGTTCTGTTAATTGCAACGGCTTCGGTTGGTAAAGTGCTCTGATCCACTGGGTCCCAACGTTAATACATGATGCCAAGGAGTTAGGCCGGGTGATTAAACATAATATAACTTAGGTTCGGTTTCGATGCGATTTTGTTTGTGAGCATGAGTGGCTGTTTGCACATTCACAAGTGTCTCGTTCCATTAGGGGACTATCCCGGTTCTTCTGATTAGAACTTCATTACGTTTGCCACTGTCCAAGGCATTCTCTTTCCCAGTTTCACCCCTTAGTTTTCCTTCCATCTGGATGCATTTTACCATGTTATGTGTTCTATAATCCGAGGAGCACTCATTGGTTAGACAGCTTTATTTGAGTGATAATCAACGCGATAATGCATTGAGCTCAATCTCAATGTTGGAGTAGGAGGAAATGTTTGTGATGCTCTCTTCCTTTGCTAGATGAATTTTAGCCATTTGTTTTTTTAGGGAAGGAGGCAATTAACCCTTTCTTTTGTGATCTGTCACCATTTGTTTTGGTACCCTTTTCTGTAGCATTTTCTTTGAGAATACCAGTAACCTCTGTTTTGCTCTGGTAAATAGCAGCGTATTTAAACCTCCCTCCCTTAGCTAGAGAAATACCATTCATGCAGAAACATCCCTATTATGTACATATTCTTTGAAACGAGTATTTAGTAAGTACGCCATCAGCATTTTCTTTTTTGGGCCTAACAATTCTGTTTTCCATTTTGCAGAGCTCATCCTGTGGCCCTCTGCTGTAGTGTGCAATGGCGGCAGGAGCAACCATAAACTGGGTTAAAACCCCATTTGACACCCGGCGATTTCATGACCTATCTAGTTTAAGGTCCTTCCAGTTCTCATTGTGAGCACTTCCTCTCAATGGCTTTCTTGCATTTTGAAACTAACACCTGCAACCATTTCTTGCAGTTTCCGATGCCGAAACTCTTTTGGATCAATTCAGCCCTGGTGGCTGCCAACTGATCAAGACTCATCCCTAATCAAAGTTCGTGTTGCTGCTGATTATTCAGACTCAATGCCAGATTCAAAGTACACAAGAGATCGGGGTTATCACCCTCTTGAAGAAGTTAAAGAACGTCCAAAGAAGAAGGACCTGTTGCTGACAGATGTCGAAACAGCTAGAACAGTAGTAGAGGTATGATAACCTGGTGCAACTAAATACCACTTGTGTCTCTTACGCACCTAGCTATTTAATGTTTCATAGGTAAGGTTATGGCCAGTGCTCCTCAAACTAATCCAAATATATGTTGTAAAAACTTGCACAAATTCCTCCAGGCTTAGGTAACGTTTACAATCTTCCATCTTGTCTAGGCCAATAGCAAGGGGTTGCTTGTATTTCCTGCTAGGGTACACAATGAACCTCATGGACATGTTGCTTGGTCAGAGTTTCAATATGTTGTTGATGACTATGGAGGTAATGCTTTAATGCATAGGGAAAATGTACAGTAGAACCTTCACGGTGCTCATCTTGTCCAGCTAACCTGTTGGTGACTTATATACAGACATTTTCTTTGAAGTACCTGATAGCGAGAATATATTGGAAGATGATACTACAAACAATCCTGTGGTAAGTTGTGCTACTGTGCTCACCAGTACAATACTAGTTAAAAACTAGATATTGATAATTTGTTTTCCTTGTTAGTGGATTAGTTTCCTCGTCGGTGGATATGTAGTCCCTCAATTCGAAATTATAGGTTTATTTTGGATTGTTTAGATACATATTCTTACTTTCTATCTAGACATAGTGTATATTAGGTGCATAGCAAAATGCTAAAATCTGTGTACCTACCTATAATTTGGGACTGAGGGAATATTATACTAGGGGCAGCAGAACAAGTTTACATAGCTCACATATTATTCCTTAGGGCTCAACTTGAGTAGTCCTGATGAGTTACCTTGTATCCATTATGAATAAGGCTAAAATTTGAATTATCTTCTCTCTACGAAAGTCAAAAGTTGTACAGTCATAGCAGTCTGGACTCTATAGTCTATCTGCCAGGGATCATCTTGTATTGTGTTGCATGGTAGTTATTCCTTTAAGGGCTAATGTTCAGAACATAGTATCATTTTCCCCTTTTTCCCTCTATATATGTAAGTTTGCCCTCGTTGAGTTTTTTCAGCTTGCAAGTTTAGTGCTGCAGTCAACATGCCGTTACCTTGCTATGAAACAGTATTACTCTGAATTTTAAAAAAATGTGCACCTGTGTTTGGATAGATGATTTACTTGCTTGAAATGATGCTTTATTAATTGCACTATTGCAGACAGTTTTGATTGGAATGGATGGACCCATTATTGGAGAAAGTAGTGTGGCGGTTAGTGATTTTAGTGATTACATGGATGGTGAAAATTTAATGGACGTTCCTGATGAGCACCACACCAAGGTTTGCTAACAAGTTATTTTTCCTGCTTTCAGCAGGTGCTATGGGTCATTTTTGTTATTAGCAAGAAGCACTATCATTATTGACGTTTCCTTTGTGAAATGTCCCAGATTGATACGGAAATAACTGATATTCTCATAGAGTGGGGGATGCCTGCAACTATGCGTGCGATACATCCAATTTACTTTGCCAAATGTTTGACAAAGGTAAGCGATAAATAGTTATTGAAGAGTGCAGACACCACAAACCAGCAACCCTTGAATAGTGAAAATGGTCAATGTGATAAAGATGATATTAACGATTCGTTGAATTTGCATTACATCATACACGATTTGAAAGTGAACCTTCAAATCATGCACTTTAGATTGCAGACTCCAGACCACTTGGGTTGCCACATATCAAGTTCTGAAAAAAAAAAAAGATAGAAAGAGGGGCTGCAGTTTGATGTCTTGCTCTGAGTATCCCCTTTTCTCATCAATTAGTATTGGATACAAACTCTGCTAAAAATGGAGTATATTTAAAGAACGTTGTGGCTTTTATATATATGCCAATCTGAACTTTTTTATTTGTCTGAACTTTCATGTGCCAGTTTGTCGTAGAGTAAAAAGCTTCACCAATGCATGTCTCGTAGCATGAGTGATCATAAGAGCAGAGCCCTAAATCTGTCCCTCATCAGATCACTTGAGTTGCAGAGAACTAGGCAATCACGTTACCTGCTTTTATACTATACAGGCCATTCATAATAATAATGGGGAGAAGATGGATAGTCCATCAAATGGTATCTCTATTGTAGGATATCTGAGACCTGCTTTCATAGAGGAAGAATCTTATTTGAGGACCATGTTTCATGGTGAATGCAATAATGATGGTTATTCATCTGACCAGAAAGGTACTCCCGTAGCAAAATTAGATATGAAGAAGCTTCTTTCCTTCTCTCAAATCTTATTCGTCAATCCAATGCCATTTTGGATGTAGTAAATGAAACAGATGAATACAAAAGAGAAACTCGGCCAGTTTCTGGAACCAGTCGCCTCATTGGTAATTTAGTTGGTTGAAATCTTGCACATCAGCTATCCACTTTACTCCAATTTTTATTTGACTTGTGTTAAGCAAATATTCAGATGATGATAAATCAAGATTTAACTTCAATGATGCTGAAACTAGCACTGATTCAATGATCTACAAGCTGGAGATAATGACAATTGAACTGTTTTCCATGTATGGCAAGCAGGTAATGTTGCTTCAGTTATCATATGATGGCTACTTCTCGGTTTGTGGCCATTACAGTTTCATATATTCTGTGAATCACTGCAGTTTATGATTGATCCACAAGATTTTCAAGATTCAGAACCAGATATTCTTGCAAATTCTGCTTCAGCAATTATAGAACGGATCAAAGAAAACAGTGACCAATGTGCAATGGCTCTCAGGTCGCTCTGTCGCAGGAAAAAGGGCCTTACTGTTCAGGTGTGTTCGTTACCATTGTTGAGCTATTTTCATGTACACGTTTCAAATTATAATTCGTATGTATGGAATGCTCTTAGTTTAACCATATTTCCAAATCCAGTACTTCATTGTTAAAAGGGTGTAGTCCGTTTTTCAACAGCCAAGTTTTGTGCTTGTTCGATTTTCAATTTTGAACTAAGAAATCAAGTAACAAACACCCTTCAACTGTCAAAGCTAGAAAATTTGGTTCTCTTCCTGATTTCAAAGGTTGTTTTCTATTTTCTAAATAAAAATCTGGTTTAATGTCTAAAATTTATAACTAATTTGTTTTAAATCAGAAAATATGAAATTAGTTTTTTTTTTCTTCTAAAAATGTTATGTTGGATGTTGAAAATGTACTTTACCCTAATTAAGCATGATGTTCTCACTGTTGCATTGTCAGTAGGACCCTAATTAAGCATGATGTTCTTACTGTTGCATTGCTTATAGGACAAACACCCCTTTAGCATAAGCTTTGCTTGCATCTGATACGTTGATACGTCTGTAGGAGGCAAGCTTGATTGGTGTTGACAGCCTTGGTATTGATGTAAGAGCCTTTCTTGGCTTGGAAGCTAGGACCGTTCGATTTTCATTCAATGCACAGGTTAGTTATTGGGCTTAATAAACTTTTAAAATCACCTCGTTTCTTTCAATTGAAGCTAGAACAAGTCCTTGTAAACTTTGGTTTCAGGCGCTCTCTGAACGTTCAGCTGAAAAGAAGATCAGGCGAATGCTTTTCCCCCGTTACCAGCGTAAAAACGTGAAAACTTCTACAGATGAGTCTTAATCTATCAGCTGCTGATTTTCCTTAGAAAGCATGTAAACACCTGGTTCAAAGACAAGGGTGTCAAGGGAATCAACACAATGATTTGATCGTATGCGAGTTTGCTAGGAGATAACACACAACCTGTCGACTATGAGGATGACCAAAAGCATCAGAGTATCTGATTGAGGTTTTGACCTCGCTGATGAAGGAAGGTTCCGGGAATATAGTTTGGTTTCTGACAGATAATAAAAAAAACAAATAAGGTGTCAATTCGTGTAAAGGAAAGAATGCACTGCGGTTTTATGCTGGCGGAAACTGGTTAGTTGACCAAAGCTTTGTCAGCTACAAATTCCCAGTAATAACGAGCTGCGAGAGGAAAAGGCAGAGTAATAAGATCTCGTTGGCCTGAATCAGTTCTTCTTTACCCTAACTTGTAACTAACTTTGTTGTCTCTTTCATGTCTGAATAAATGTAATGTAACGCAACTGTGACTATTCGTTGTTGAACTATACAAAAATGAAAAAAAAAAAAAAATCATAAACTTTCGAGTGCTTTTATATGTCAGATCCTACTGTGCTCGACTGTACTCGTGTACTGTAAGAAAATGCCGTGCAGTTTTCTTTTTCTTTTTTGACGTATAGAGCCGTGCAGTTATTTTTCCTTTTCCAGGTACAGAAGAAAGAAAACCATATGACCGTGCTAAGTTAGCCCATTAACCGGCCGGCTGCCGATCTGGGCTGCAACCCGCCCAAAGTAAAGCTAGGTTTGGGCTTTTGTGGGCCATGATTTGGAAAACAAAGCTAACACAACAGATAGATCCCGTGCATACCGTTAAGCGAGCCCCTCCTCCTCGCCGAGCGGCGGCCGCAATTAAACCCGCTTCCTCGAAACTAGCCGTTGTACCCATCCCTCCCGAAAATCCATCTCGCTTGGCCGCTTCCCCTCGACGGGCACCACCCCCTTCTCCGCTCCGCTCCGATCTATCAGGCATGGCCGCCGCCACAGCCCCGCCGTCGCAGAGCGCCGACCTGATGCCGCCGCCGCCGCCCCCTCCACCCGTCCCTCCGCCGACTGCGCCCCGTCCGCGCCGCCGCGCAAGGGAAGTCAGCTCCAGGTACCTCTCAACGCCCGTCCCTTCGACCCCGCGACTCTCCACCGCCTCCTCGACGCGGTCGCGCTCCCCGTCGCAGTCGCCTCGTGGACGGCAGCGGGTGGCCACGCCCTTCGCCAACGAGAACCACGCGCCCCCGCCGCCGCCGCCCACGGGCACCGTCGCGCGCCGACGGGCCGTCCAGAAGCTTTTCGAGGAAACAGGCCCCGGCAATCTGCGCGCCTCGGTGGGTTCCAACTCCTCCGCCGTGTCCGCAGCTACTCCACGGCAGCTCCGCGCTCCACCAGCGGGCCGCCCGCGCCCACCGTGCGGAGAGGGTACCCGCGCCTCCCGACGCCCGCGCGTGCTGGCTCCTGCCCGGCCTCCGCCGCGGTGGAATCTGACACCGCCTCGTGCTGCTCCTCGTCTGATACGTCCTCCACGGCCACTGACTTGTCTGAGGCCGATCGGGCGCTCGGGGTGGCCCCAGCCTTGTCGTGCGAGAGCCCGCCGCTGCTGGGCCCAGCGTCCTGCCGCGGGGACGCCTCTCGTCAGAGCTCCGCTCGTCGGTGCCGGAGTCGGGCGGGTCCTCGAGGGCTTCCAACCCACTGTGCCACCGCTCGCTGAACTCGGCACTGTCGATCTCAACGGCGATGGCAGGGAAGCTGACGGCGGCAGGGAGGCCACCACAGCCGCAAGGGCCCAAGGCAGCTGATCTGAAGAAGGGGACGATCGTGGGGGGCAGGAAGGTCGCGGGGAAGCAGGAAGACGTGCACCAGCTGCGGCTGATGGACAATTCGTACCTCCAGTACAGGTTCATCAACGCCCGGGCTCAGGCAGCAGGCAAGGCCAAGGCGGCTGCTGCAGAGGTGAGGGGTTGTCAGTGCATCAACCCAGCCGTCACTGGGGTGGCCATCTTGTTCTGGTTGATGAAGAGAGCGATTTTAAGGTGCTGACGACAATTTGTTGTTTTTGGTTTTGTTGGGTGCATAGAAATCCTTGTACGGGCTCGAGGAGCGGATTGCCAGCCTCAGGGTATCTGTTGCCGAGAAGAGGGCGGAGATGGAGAGGATGAAAAGGGAGCATACATTGAGTTCAGTAGTAAATGCGCAGGTAAGGCGAAGCTGTGATTTTCTGAATTTGAATTGCTGAGTATGTATTTCTTCATAATGGGTGCTAACCAAATTGCTTGATTGTTGAATCTAAGCTACCTGAATTCTTCAATCAGATAAATTATAGGGGATGTTGGTTGTCGGTTTCAATCAGACACTGATGTGGGGAACTTCGCTCAGAATCACTCTTCATCACTAGTATAAAAAATGTAGAGACTTTGAGGAATGCCACTAAATCAACTAAATTCAGAATAGAACAGCATTATTTAAATCCAGATTAGGGTCAAGTATCTAGATTAAATCCAGTTTTCCCATTCTGGATTTTGAATTGCTGTTGACTGTTGGGTTCAGTGTGCATTTCTTGATTGTTGTTGAATCTAAGCTATCTTAATTCTTCAATCAGATAAATTATAGGGGATGTATATATTTGTATTCAAATTGGGTACCATACTTTGATTTATATTTGTTTAGTGGTATCTATGGGAAAAAAATGTATATATTTGTTTAGTGTTCTGAATTAAACCAGTTTCCCCCCATTTAGTTAGTATTTCTTCTCTTTCAAAGGAACATAGAAAATATATTACATGATTTGTGTGTCACTCTCCTTGTTTGATTTTCTATTTTATGTATAGAACATCAGATATATAGGTGAAGCTCTTGAAAGCTTATGTGTATTGTGACACTGAGATTCTTTGTATCTTATTGGTTATTATGATTTGATTTATATTTATTTTGCTTAGGATAAGCATATATATGGTCAATAGGAATTTTATATGCAACACCTTTCTGTTACATTACTCTAGAACAGAGATGTGAAACTCTCAGGTGTCATATTTGATTCACACTGAAATAGAGATGTGAAATTTTCAGGTGCCATATTTGATTCAGTGGGGTGAGCTTGAGGGGGGTCATGCAAGTTGCCTTAGAGGGGCAACAACAGCACTGTATAACGCCTCGTTACGGCTACCAATCGTTGGGAGTGTAAATGTAAGACTTCAATTCTTTATTAGATATCAGTTCTGCAATTCTATGCACAAGGCCAAATATCATGTTGTTGGATATGCTTGCAGGCCAACTGCGAGGAACTTACAGAAGTCCTTAAGTCAGCAGCACAACTACTTGAACCACTTTCACCTTGCCTCGAAAATTTTATGCCACAGGTATTTTTTAAAAACATATATACCAAAACATTGTGATGCCTAGATTTATTTAGATGCTTCTGGGATGTGTTCAATAACTGAAATCATTAAATATATCTGTAAATTCACTGTATCAGATATAGTTTTAGATTAAATATAGTGAGAATATCTAAATCTTTCATCCTACCACCATATGGTTGCAATTTCTAAGCTATTACTCAAGAAAATTTCTATGACCATGTAGGTTGAACAAATCGACGAGGTGGCCTCAAATCTGGCCCAGGTTATCGCTACTGAGAGAATCATGATCGAGGAGTGTGGTAATCTCCTATACCAGGCACAGAACCTGCAGGTATGGATCTAAATTGATAATCATCTCACTTCAGTCAGCATATACCACTTTTCCTTGCTGGAATTTGCTCTGACTTTGCCGCAAAATATCCACTGATGTGATGATAAATTCCAAGCAAAGCAATGATTGCATAGATGAGGGATCTAAATTGAAATCATCTCAGTTTGAGGAGTCAAGTAATGCAACTAAAACAAAATGAAGCAAAGCAATGAGGAGGAAAACGTCGGTTGTTCAACTCAGTGAGCTAACTGTGCTCCACCGTTGGATGTCCAAGAGGATGGAAGTTGCCTAATCATCATATATACATCATCAAAGGCACAAGTGGGTTCTACGAATTGCTGATTCTTTTCCAGTACATATGTTATGTAATTTTTTGTGGAAACATTTTTGCTGTCTAGCATTGGAAAAACAGATACAAGCATAGTTCTACGAAAGAAAATTTGTTGATTCTTTGTAATACTTGTGTTGCAGAAATAGTCAATGCCATTGCCTTTTCTTAGTATCTGGGAAGAGCCCAGGTCTGTGTTTGACGAAAATACAAATATCAGCACAATCTTGTTAATGCATATTACTAAACATGTGTCAGAAAAATATACATATTATAGCTTGCTAAAACAGAACATTATTGAGAATAAACAGGAACAACTTGGTTAAGGAAGTCCAACTTGAATTCCACAAGGTTTTAGCGAGACAAGTGTTTCTCACGAAATGTGCAAACGGGGCTAATTTATTTGGAGATATTGAGTTGGCAGACCTTCACACTGGCTGGGTGAGGGAACCCAACAGCTCGAAGCTGGGATAAAAAAAAAAACCACCACAACAAACCAAAAATATGTAAAACCAAATACAGTATAGAATTTGGAATACATTATAGACTAACTAAATTATGGATGAAAACAAAACGAATAGGTCAATAAATTATGTTAATCATTTATACAACCTTTATTTTTACTAAGTAAAGTAACTATTTTATAAAATTCTAGTAGTAAATATACGGAGGAATGGAGCCCATATGTCTAGTTGTGAATACCTTTTCTTTTCTTGATTTGATTGAAAAGGCGCCCTTTTGTGCTGCCGTTGCTCTGATAACTGATAAGACAGTGACTGAGCTCTGATAATGTTTGCACGCTGGTAGTGGCTGTCGCCGTCCGGAGAGGACACGGTGATGCTCCGGCGAACCAGACGACGCCCACGCGCGGCGCCACTTCTCTACGCCCGGATTGGTCCCGTCAAAGCTGACGCGGAGTCCCTTGGCGCCATCTCAAGCGGCGGCTCTTCCTCCTCGTTGTCGAGCCAAACGAGAGCTCGAGATACAAGAAGAAAAAGCAGATTCGGAGCCTAGAGAAAGAAAACACACTCTGTGAAAGATCAGATCATGGAAGAAAAACCTCCTCTCCTCACCTCGTCGTTTCCTTGTGACCGTACGGCAAGAAGGCGACGACGCCCGGAGAAAAAAGTGGCGAGGTCGATTGCGTTGTCAAATCGAGAGCACCGTCGTCGTCGCAAGTCTCCGGCGGAGGGACGCCGGCCACACACACACTGCACGGGCTCGGCGGACTGATGCATCGCGTCTGGCCGCTGTCGTACGTAGCTTGCAAGATACAGGTTGAAAGTGTCCCGACGATGGCGAGGACGACGAGCCGTTACTGTGACCGCCGCGACGGGTCCTCGCGGTCACTGTGTTGCTGCTTTGCAAAGTTGCAAGGTAGCGACGCTACGATCATGACGAGTCGCCGTCGTTGGTCGAGAACGACGCGCGCGAGATCGTTGCGGTGAAGGGCCTGAGCACGGACAGATGCAGTGTGCCGCGTGTATGTACGTCACGTACGACGGCAGCCGCGATCCTCCACGATCGCTCGCGTGGTAAAAGATGTGTTGGGTACATGGGTTCGTGCAGTCCTGGGGTGGGGCTTGTACTGTACTGTACCACGGCCTCCTCCTTTGGACTCGTGGTGTGTTGCGCGTTAGCTGCAAATTGGGTTGTCGTCCTTACACGTACGATTCATCGAGATTAATACCACCATTGTCAGAGTAAATTTTAAGTGCTCATGACGACAAAGCAAATTCCACAGCCTTGATGCACTGACGAAACCCTACTTGTGTACATAGTCCAGAAATCCTCTGAAGAACCATACGAGATGTTGTACGACATAGAGACAGACAAGTCTCGCCGTTCGGCCGTTGCATTCCATCATGTGCAGCATCTCTTCTTCTCTAAACAAAAACATCCACACGAGACGAGGCGACGAACGCACCAGACCAAAACACCGTAAAGCGAACGAGCACGAGCCACTCCCGGCAGCAGGCCCCACCAAGTCCCAACGGCCGGGCCCGCGTGGCAGCAACCGCTCTCCTGCCCTGTCTGTCTCCTCTGCCTCTTCAAATACGAACACGGCGTCACCACTCCACTCGCCGCACTCACCACTCGGAATCGGAGCCGGAGCATCCGATCCTCCACCATTCCACCGTACCGACGCCAGTACAAGCCATTGCGCCCTGTGCGGCGGCGTACTGCGCGACACGCGGACGGGCGGTGGCGGCGGCCATGCCGCTCTCGTTGCCGTTATCGCCGACCGCGCTCAAGGTGCTACCACGGGCGCTGTCCCTCGCGGCAGCGGCCGTCGCGGCGGTAACCGCGTCACTCCTCATCGTCTCCGCCGTAATCTCCAACTCCCACCACGCGGAATCCTCCTCGGCGCCGCAGCTTCCCCGTCCGCCAGCGCCTCCACGACGGCGGCTGTAGCCCCGGCGCCCGCGCCCGACCACGGCGGCCCAGGCACCGAACACCACCCCCCCCATCCGCCGCCGCCGCCCGTTCCCCCGTGCCCGCCTAACGCCACCCACGACGTCCCCTGCCACGAGCCTCCCTCGGGCGAGCGCCACTGCCCGCCGCGCCCGCCACCGCCTCCTCCTCACCCGCCCAAGGAACCCCCGCCACACCCTCCGCCGCCTCCGCCGCACTGCCGCGTCCCGCCGCCACCCGGGTACCGCCCGCCCCCCCCGCCGTGGCCCGCGCGCCGCGACCGCGCGAGGTACGCCAACGTGGACCTCCCGCCGCCACCCCCGGTTAAGGTGGCGGCGGGGCATGGGCAGGCGCAGGACCCCGTTCGCGGTCGCGGGGAGTGGCTGGTGTTCACCGACCGGGTGCGGGATTACGTCGAGCGGCTGGAGCGCGTCGTGCCGCTCCGTGGCGGCGTGGTGCGCACGGCGCTCGACGTCGGGTGCGGGGTGCGTACTCAACTCACTCGCATGAAACCTTTTTCATATTTTCGATTCTGAAGAATCTACTCGGTTGGAAGAGTGGTTTTTTGCTAGTACTTGATGAATGACATCCCTTGTCGAGATCGATGTGGTTGTCACGTCTCTCCGTTCACGTGCTCATACCATATGCGTCACTGAATTACAGGTTGCGAGCTTTGGGGACTATCTGCTCAACTATGGCGTACTCACCATGTCCATTGCGCCGAGGAATAATCGACTTGGACCACCACAAGTGCAGCTCGCCTTGGAGCGTGGACTGCCTGCGATGATCGGAGCGCTTGTTGCTCACAGGCTACCATATCCATCGAGGTCCTTCGACATGGTGCACTGCGCGGACTGCCTTGTTCCATGGACTGCTCATGGTAGGACATCATGCTATTCCTGAATACTGAATCCTGATCAAACATACTTCCTGATGCGTCATCTATTCACTGTATCTACTTTATTATTCCACTGGTTATTAATTTCTTCCAATTAAAGCGAATTTCCTATTGGTAAATGTTGGAGTCAGTGAACACTGAACAGAACGCCCTCCTCATATGTCCATGTCAATACTAAAGTACAGTGTTTTGGTCGAGTGCTCTTGTTCTCATTCACCTATAGCTGATTCCAGATGGGCTCTATATGCTGGAAATTGACCGGCTTCTCCAACCTGGTGGCTACTGGGTTTTCACTAGGCCACCAGTCAACTGGAAATCTGCATACAACATTTCGAATAAAGGGACCAGAGACATGCAGGACAAGCAATTAGCTATGGATGATATGTCGAATAAGCTTAATTGGACGAAGGTGTATGAAGATGGCACAATTTCTGTTTGGAGAAAGCCTTCTTGGCATCTCCACTGTGACCAAGAAGCAAATGCAAAGCTCTTAGGATTGCCACCACTCTGTACAGGAGAAGACCCAGATAGTGCCTGGTACGTAAGTTCATTATTGTCTCCCTAATCACTTTGCATATCCAGTTAATTGAAATATTGGCAAATTTAAGCTTCAGCTATCCTTTTCCACTTATAGGTTGAGTAAATCAAAATACAATGTAATTATGTAAAGGGAGATGTTGTTGCCTCATGGCGCAACCTCATCCTTTTTTTTTTTGCCTTCGTGTTATCCTTGTGATATGTCAATGCACGCGATAGTTTAGCTGGATAAATAAATGTATTTAGTCTGATTTTGTGACTGCTAATCCGACACCGACAAAAGTTAGTAAGTTGTATTTGTAGTTTATTCTAAAGGCCTTGCAGTATGAACTTACTTTAAAACCATATCATCATCTTCATCTACCTATAGTGAGTTAATGTCATGTGCAGTTGTAAAATTTATTTAGTCAAATACAGTACCACAAACATTTTAGGAGATTTCACATTATGGATAATTCAAAGTAACACGAGCACAATACTTCAATTAGGTGCACCAGTGTATTCCAAGGAACTTGCTGCCAAACTGAGGAACACGTTGAGCTTGAGCCATGGAATAATCATTTACTCTTGCATCAAAGTTTTGTTTATCGAATTCTTCCAACATTACAGTCTTGTTAAATATTTCAATGTGCAGGTATGCGAATATGTCAATGTGTATGACATGTATTCCAAGAGCTAAACCTTTTAATGGCTGTGCTGGTGGTGCCATGGAAAAATGGCCTAAAAGACTTGATGCAGTGCCACCAAGGATAGCCAGTGGGGAAATGAAGTGGTTGTCCATTCAGAGATATAAACATGACACTTTGATTTGGGAGAAAAGGGTTAACTTCTATCTAACATATCTAAAATATTTGTCTAATGGAACTTACAGAAATGTCATGGACATGAGAGCTGGTTTTGGTGGCTTTGCTGCTGCTATGTCCAAGCATCCTGTTTGGGTCATGAATGTGGTTCCTGCAAATACAACAGAGAATACTCTTGGTGTCATCTATGAGCGAGGTTTGATTGGAACATACACTGACTGGTAATGTTAATGAAACTTTTTTCCCTTGAAATAAATTGGTGCTTCCAAAATATACAGTCAGATATATGGAATACTCTCAATATTGTTTGTTAATATATTTTCCAGGTGTGAAGCCTTCTCTACTTATCCACGAACATATGATCTGATACATGGTAATGGAATCTTCAGCTCCCATATTCACAAGTAAGCGAACCACTAACCTTGCAATGTTTAAGCCTCTGAAAGAGAACAATAAAGGCATAGGCTGCATCTCACGAAGCAAATGAACAATTGAAGTAGTACATAATAATAGTCCCTTGCTGTTAAATTAAATCCTAGATCATTCTAAAAAAATAATTAAATCCTAGATCAGCTATCCATCTTGACACGAAACTATTCTCAGGTGTGGGATTATCGACATCCTGGTTGAGATGGATCGCATTCTCCGGCCAGGAGGTGCCGTTATAGTTCGGGATAGAGCTGATGTTGTTCTCAAAGTCAAGAAGGATGCCGACCGTCTACAATGGAATAGCCGAGTTGTTGACACTGAAAATGGGCCTCTGGATCCTGACAAGCTTCTCATTGTGGACAATTCCCTCCCACTACCAGGGATCTAAACTGAGTACTACCAAGTACCGAGATCAGCAAGCTCTTAATGTTCATGACAACAGGTCAACAGGTTCTAGTCTTCTCACTATATGTACAGATGAAGCGTATCAGGCGACTGGGATGTTATTACCTGTATGTACAGGTGTTCGAGAAAAAAAATGCTATTACGTGCATATGAAGGGTACAAGGCTATTGGCTATCCTACAGTGAGCGATTCAGAGTTGCATGCAGATCTACCAGTCCAATATATTCGAGTCACTGACGACTCCACTGGATGCCATTTCTTAGCTCCAATATACAGGCCTGATTTCAAATGCTCCGATGACTAGCTGTGCTACTGGAATTCTGGAACCATGCGTTCTCGACTCTGTAGATATGCCTACATTGACTGTACTTTTTTTTTTTTTTTTGGTAAATCCATTGTACTCCTATGGACATTTGTATATAGTGTTGTATATATCTTGTGAGCTGTGTTGTAAATCGGCACATGCGCGAGGTGTATTATGTTTTCGAGTCCACCTTTGTTTGTTCGGTAAGCAATCTATAGTCTGTACAGGGGAGGCCAATGCAAATTTCATCAGAGCCCAGAGGTGTCCCTGCCCTTCCAACTTTCCTGGTTCAGACTGGGTGCCGAAAGCGGGACGTTTGTTTGGGGTGTTGTACAAGCCAAGTGAATGTGCAGATCGAGTATGGACATGACTTTTCTTAAAGGCATTATTATCATAATGGCAGTTATTATTACCGCGTGGAGGTGATGCTTACTTTAGCGGTTTCCGTATATATGTTCCAATCTTTGTTTGATACTTTGATCCCCAGTTGGAGTTACTAATTCTGAGTGGTGATCCAGCTGGCAGAAGAATCATATATAACTATGTAAACCTTCAAACGAGGTCCAGTGGCGATAAACTGAGCTGGGAAATAAATGTTCAGTAACCCCTACTGGAAATTCTATAGTACTTGCTTGATCCAAAAGATCTGAACAGACCGAGTAAACAAAACGAGGTCCAATCGGCAGATTCGGCACCACAAACAGAGAAAATTAAACCAACACGGGCAACCCGACATCATTCGTCTCACATCTCGCAGATACAGCAATCACATAATCTTCTGATCGAAGTGCCGACAGGTGAAAACATCAATAGGATAAGAAAATTTATTTTCACTAATAATAAAGAAAATAAAGGCCAGAAAAACACTCTACTTCGCATCAGTTCAAATTGAGAACACATAAAAATAGCAAAATTTGAAACTGACAACAGAAAAACAAAACAAAACAAAAGGTCTTTATCTGGCCAAACTGCTGCCGTGCAACTGACACGGAGGCTCCACCCGCGTGTGGGGCCCACGTGACAGTTCCACTCGTTCCTCGCCCACTACTACGTACCGGAACCGGACGCTCTACCGCGTCAATAAAAACTGCGCAACAAAATACCAGGCCATTTTTTATTATAGTATTTTAAAAAGAGAGACAAAACAAAAAGGGTAACGAACGCGCTATAAAATGCGGCCACCGCCCTCCGCCTCCTGCCTCTGACCTCCCTCCCCGTTCCGCATTCGGGACGAAGCCAACGACGAGCTCAGCAGCGCCGACGCCGCAACGAGAGCAACGAGGTACCCCCAGACTCTCACCCGAGTTCCTCCCTGCCCCGAGCTTCTGCGGCCCCTCCACGGAAATGCGGGCGATCGGCCGGATTCGGGGGGAAATTGTAGTGGGGGCTGGGGATTGTAGGCGGCGCTTTGGGGTGTAGTAACTGCCTAACTGGGCGAGCGTTTTTGAGGGACCCCGCTCCGTTTACTCTTGCTGGTGCCGTGGCTTGGATCTCGGTGTTCCTGCGCGCGCTTGGGAGTTTGGTTGCGCTTGAGGTGAGCGATCGTGCGGGACTGCGGGCTGTGTGTGGAGAGCTGCGTCTGAGATGTATGTGCGGCGAAATGATGTCTCTGTTAGTGATGTGGGTGCGCGGTTGCTGGCTCTAGAGCAGTAGAGGATTATCTGAGGTGAATTTTGTGGCCTGTACCTTTTCCCCCTAAAATGGTTATGTGCATCCCGCTTGTGCTGTTTATTGCTACGATTGGCATTTTTTTTATCGTCAACCCCACGTTTTGCTACAGAGCTAGTATGCACTCTACTGGCACGACAGGCTTCTCTTCAGTATTGTCTGCGTTAACATACTTGATGCATGATGTCCTATTGTCCAAATGTTTGCAGTGATTAAGGTGTTCTCCTGTTGACATATTTCTGGTTAATAGGTGTAAATTAGATTAGATGGTACCAATGTGGCGCCGCTGTTGCTGCAATTGCCAAGTGGATGAATCTGATCAGCGTGAAAACGGTCATGTCAAGTTCACAACTAACAACATTGATGGTATGTTTGTTTCGATGTACTTGGATTGTCTGTTCGTACATTATTAACTTGCTGCCAGTTACTGAAAATGTGAACCATCTTCATGCTGCTATATTTGAAATTCCCTTTTCTAACATCTACAGAGAATTTGATGTCATTGTTATTGTATCCTTTTCTTCAGGGGTGGCAAAGGGGTTGAAAGATTCTGCTACTGGAAAAGTCGAGCCGCACAATATTGCTCCCCCTATCAATATCCCTGTTCTATCCTTGGATGAACTGATAGAAAAAACTGATGACTTTGGTTCAACAGCTTTGATTGGAGAAGGCTCTTATGGGAGAGTGTACTATGCGATTCTTGATAATGGAACAAAAATGGCAGTAAAGAAACTTGATTCTACTGAAAATGAACCCACTACCGAGTTCTTAACCCAGGTTGGTGTTGTCATTAATTACTAATCATAGGGATTTCTCTTTGGTTATTTTGTAGTGCTAATGTGTTATGGGTTCCTAATCAAACAATGATGCTTACTTCTGATGCTAGGTTTCATTGGTTTCAAGGTTGAAACATGAAAACTTTGTAGATATGTTGGGGTACTGTATGGAGCGTAATCTTCGCATAGTAGCTTATGAATTCGCTACCATGGGTTCTCTGCATGATGTTCTACATGGTATGATTTTGCATATCCTTTGCAACTTGTTGCATAACTCTGCAGTTACTTGAATACTGTAGCTTCAACTGATAATTTGCAATTTCGTTTTTGAATTCATGTCAATAGGAAGAAAAGGAGTTCAAGGTGCTCAACCGGGCCCGGCGCTTGATTGGATGCAGCGAGTGAAAATTGCTGTTGGTTCTGCAAAAGGACTTGAATATCTTCATGAGAAAGTTCGGCCTTCCATTGTCCATAGGGATGTTAGATCAAGTAACATCCTCTTGTTTGAAGACTTCAAGGCAAAGATAGCAGACTTTAATCTCTCAAATCAAGCACCAGATATGGCTGCCCGGTTGCATTCAACTCGTGTTTTGGGAACCTTCGGATATCATGCCCCAGAGTAAAAATCCCTTTTCTTAAAGTAACTATATTTTTATAATATGTTTCTTAACTTCAATTGTGCTTTATATTTTTGCATGTGTTGTCTGATTATTTTTCGAGTAGATCAGCAAGCTGGGTGGTGTTTATTTCTATGTTGTCTGATTAATTTTCAAAATTATGCCTTGTTATTTTTGAAGTTATTTTTTTTAAAAAAACACGAATAGCAGGAGCTCTGCCTCTCAATTAAGGAAGGAGTAAAAGAGTTTTATGTACAGGTAAGATCAAAGAAAACAGAGTAGGCCAACGTTAGTGGCAGACACATAGTAGCATAAAAGGGTGCAAAATAAACTTCAGCTTGCTAGCCTTCTCTTTCAAGAGCCCTTTTTCTTTGTGCAATGTCTTCCTTAATTTTTGAAGCAATTTGCAAGGCCTATTCCTGGGCGTTACTGAAAATTCTTCGATTTCTCTCCTTCCAAAGATTCCAGCATGTATAGATGACCAAACTGTTGTGTAATTTCTAAAGTTGAAGATTTTTTAAAAAAATATATTTGTAGATAACCTGTTCCTAGGACATAAAGGAACACATTAGAAATCAATCACATCCTTAATATTGTAGCTTTGCAACTTTCTGGCACTTCACATGAATACTTTAATTTGTTTAGAGTTTAACCTTTGTCCATTGGATAGCAAGCCACATTTTGCCAAGTATGTGAAGACCACCTGTGGACCATGTTAGGTATTTCATTTTGCTGTAGTTCTATCCCAGAAAGTTATATGGAAACCACTTGCTTGGAGCTAATAATGTGACCTGTACAGTTCCCCAAAGTGTGTTACGGACCCCTTGCGCCATGTGACTACTCCATGACTGTTCTTGAGACAGACTGGGTGACCATCCACCGAGTTTCACATTCTTGGTTAAATTTTTACTAAATTTCCATACGGAAAAATGAGATTATTTTCACATAGCACTCATAAATTAGAAAAAAAAAAAAAAATTGACCATTACAGCTCAGTCCATGGCAACCTTGAATCTTTTGTTCTATTTTTTGCTGCTACCAGCCAATTACTTCCTGAACTACGAGCAAGCTACAATCTGATACTCTCCAGCTAGCAGCAACTAATTTGATAATAGGCATTGTTCTTTATATTCTTGATTGAAGTGACGCTGTTGTCTGATCAGTCTACAATCTGACTTGAGGTTTGATCCTGCAGGTATGCAATGACTGGTCAACTAACCCAGAAAAGTGACGTATATAGCTTTGGCGTGGTTCTTTTGGAGCTTTTGACAGGTAGAAAGCCAGTAGACCATACAATGCCTAGAGGGCAACAAAGCCTGGTAACTTGGGTATGTTGACTTGCTAACTTTCTCTCTCTTTTTTTTCCTTTTGTGGTTAGATGTGAGTTTGTATCTAGTTAGTAGTGTCTGCAATAGAGAAGCAACAAGTTGTATACGTTTGTATAATAATGGTGTTTCTTATCAGGTTAATTTAGTGCCAAAGGGTCCAAGCTAAACCTGTATCATTTATGGTTTGTGTGTATCATGTGGGTATTCATCAACTAGATAATAATGTCTTCTGATAATCCCAAAGCCAGAGTTTTTATCAATGGTTTTTGAGTGGCAATAAAAGCGATGATGATGAACTTGAACATCATGTATCAATACCTTAGTAGAATAGTGAGAAAATCTGAAGGATCAGACATGTGTATCAAATAACTTCCAATTCTGCAGGCTACACCAAGGTTAACTGAAGACAAGGTGAAGCAGTGTGTAGATCCACGGTTGATGGGTGAATATCCAGCAAAAGGACTCGCCAAGGTTCCCCATACTATCTCTAAATGTGCTGTATGCATAAGCTTGGGGCAGCTAGTGGACTATTTTCTCTATCCACAATTTTCTAACATCAGTTTTCGTCCACTCCAGCTTGCTGCTGTAGCGGCTTTGTGCGTGCAATATGAAGCTGAATTCCGCCCAAATATGGGCATTGTGGTCAAGGCTTTGTCTCCACTACTCGTAACAAAGCAGACTCCACCTGTTGCAGACTGTTGATGTACAGAATTAACGTAAGTTCATCGAGTCCCCTTTTTTATCTCACCAATCTCATTTGTTAATTAATAACCATGAAGTTGTATTTGGTTTGACATACAGTTCAGTCTTCTTTGGGATGCCTATTTGGTTACAAATATGAGCAGCACAGCTTGGATACTACGGACATCTCAGATTCCACTCACTAACTGCGTGAAGGACGTCTTTAGTACTCTGCAGTAACAACTTTGCATCTGCGGTTCTACAGCATGTCAACAATGTTCATATTCATCTCGGGAAATGCCAGTATCAAGGACTAGTGAAATATTCAGTGATCAACATGGAGACTGTTATTGTGAAGTGGTGGAAATTGTAGAAAACCCGTCTTTTGGTGTCACAAACAGTAATGTATCACCCAGTGATTCATACTCATACATGACCAACCCACGCATTACAAGTAACTCAGAATTCGAATATGTTTCAAACATTAATTTGGCCTTCCACGCATGCTCTGATACCACACTAACACCAAATAATATAGGGAAAATATTCACTGGATTTAAATTTTAAAATTCACGAGTTACTATTCATAGCACTATAAAATAATTATTACTGTTTAAATTCGTGGCACTATTCAAATTCGGAAATATGAACAGAACACTCTCCTGTGAGAGGCTCAGGCAAGCTTCAAATATTATATTCAGGACACTATACAATGTAATATAATATTCAAGGAATCTTACTCTGATGCGTGCAAGAGTTATATAATATTCAAGGTTATTGTATGATGAGTGCGACACTTGATTATTAGTGTGTGATTATTAGTGAGATTCGTGATTATGCGTGCGATATTTCACAGGATCTTTATAAGGTTGGCGAGACCAGACTTTCTGCCTACACGTGCGACTTATGCTTGTGTTGATCCTACTCGGTATTCACCGTATGCATCACTAACTCGCTTCAGAACCAGGCTAACCCGGTCTCCTCCCAAACTAACCCCAGCCAAGCTCACACGGGACTCTGGCCCTATCGTCTCCCCAGGCAGTTCCACCCAAAGAAAACACTTCTCGCTTTCAGAGTTCTCTACAAACGCCTCCAACTGGGCTAACACGAGAACAATACAAGTAGAGGTTTCTCCTATAGGTCCCTAGCATAGAGACTTCGCCCCATATGGACCAGCTTAAAGGAAAGCAGGGATTACAAACGAAAAAACTCAGTCCATTTCACAGAGCAAGCGTACATACGGTTTTCCCTTTCGGGAAACCCCAAGCACTTAGCACAAACCTGATTACATTACAAGCAGGAGATGATCACGAGGACCTCTGTCACAAGCTAATTTACAAGGGTGATATGGTACAGTGGTAGTGGAGTATTACTACTAGTGGTATTGGCTTGATCTTCAGGGTGCTTCTGAGATCAGCTTATGCATGAGTGGTGTCTTCGATGCTGAGGGCTCCTTCTGGTGATGGTCTGTGTGCACCTACCTCATGCAAAGGGCTTCCGTCTCGTTTTATAGAACGAGATCACCCTGGGCGTTCGGGTTGCCCGCAAAGTTCGGGTCGGGTAGTTCGGGTTTTGGAAAGTTCGAGTAATAGAATCTGCTACCCGAAATCAGACCCGAAAATCCATTACCCGTAACTTCGGGTTCGGGTATACCCATTGTACTCGAAATAAATAAAATCATAGCAAACCCTCAAACATGAGTCCAGACACATTGCCCAGGTCCCATATTTTACTTGCAAGTGCAAACGACACATTCACAAATCACATTGACTACAGAAGATCCCATGACTTTTCTAAGTTGCCAACTGCCAATATGGCAGTGCCAAACAAATCACATTGACAAAAGTTCAAACAAAACAATGATAAAGTGATTGTTGAGTCCAGACTGCAGTCCTCCATACTCCAGTCCACTCTCCGCCGTCTCCAGTGATCTCCAGTGGCAATATGGCAGCACCCAGCAGCACTATGGCAGCACCAGAACGTCAGTCTCCAGACAAGAACAAAAGTCCATACTGTGCCAAAAAAAAATGATGGTTCAAACTTCAAAACAGGAACATGAACGCTGTAGTTGTATTTTATTTTATAACTGACAAGACACAATCATACATGAGCAGGTTCTTGGGTTATTCAAGTGCATTTGATATGTAGCTGTTAAAATATATGTAGTACAGATCTTTCTTTCTAAAATCATTAGAGATTGAACCTTATATTTATATTGTCATAAAAAGAAGTCACATGCGGGTTCGGGTCTTCGGGTACCGGAGCTCTAAACCCGAATTACCCACAAAAACTTCAGGTTTTATGATTCGCTACCCGAATTACCCACAAAAACTGCGGGTTCGGGTTTTTCGGGTTCAGGTCTAGGTTTTTCGGGTTCGGGTAATGGGTAGCGGGTTTTATACCCAGGGTGAGAACGAGAGGGCCTTTTGGGGCTTTCTTGAGGATATGTCTTTCGTCCTTCAGGCTTATCGTCTGAGCTGGCGTCGTCTTCATGGTTATCTTCTAGAGTGACAGTCTGGCTTTGGCTTTGGCTTTGGCTATGCATGCCACATCTTCGTCTTCATCTTTTCAATGGATTAGGACGATGGTCTTCAATTATTGACGTCGTGCATGCATGGCTCCCTTGTCCCTTCTAAAGGATGAGTAAGTGGTATGCACCGTCTTGTATTATATTACTTGAATTGTGCCTTAACAACGACACTTTCTTCAATTTGTGAGGGGACTAATGAGGCTTCAATAACAATAGACGATAATTATCTTGTTCAGTCTCATACTGCCTTCCACGCCCGATTGATTGATGTTGCAAAAACATAACTGTAGCTCATTACGCGGCGAATCGAAAGACAGGGGGACGACGACGTTGCAGGAAGTCGTTTTGCTGTAATTCGGAAGACACGCAAAAGTCAATAATCAGTGAACACGCAGTCGTATCTCTCATGCAACACGCACATACAGGAATATAATCTGTGGATGGCACGCGCCATCAGAAACGAACTGATATTTACATTGGTGCCGCCAAAAAAGAAGAAGAAGAAGAATTGACACTCAGAGAACCGCGGCGGATTGCTGCATCAACTCACAAGAGAAACAAAAAATGGTGGTGACTTTATTCCTCACTAATCTTATCACATCAGTTTTACCACCCACTGGCTAGAGGTATCGCCTCATCCATCCAAAGACCATCACTCTATTATAATCTACTTCACGAAGCTCGTCACTCTGCCGCCAAATATGCATACATCCTTCATTCCACCAAGAGCATGGCAGCAATGTGGCTTTAGAGACAATTAGGTCAAATACCTACTAAAAATACTCTCTTCCTCCGTGTCATGGAGGAGCCATGTTGTAAGTTGTAAGATAGCTAAGGTACATGCTGCTCTGTTGAGAAAACAGTGTGCCTGCTGTCAGAAATGGAGTTTAATTCAGAGATGTTTATGGATGTTGCACACTTGATAAAAGGATAGCACACATCTTTGTAGCAATAGGCAATTATTTTCTCCATTCCAAATTATAGTTCGTTTTGGCTTTCTACTAAGTCAACTACTCTAATTTTGACTAAGTTTTTAGAAGAATATATTAACATATAAAAGTCCAAATAAATACACCATCAAAATGTGCTTTTGTTTTCTTCTTAACACAGATACCTAATATAAAAGTCCAAATAAATACACCATCAAAATGTGCTTTTGTTTTCTTCTTAACACAGATACTCAGGTCTCATGCATGTTCAAGGACAAAAAATCTTCTATGGAGAATTTAACAAAACTAATTTGATGTTTTAGATGTTGATGCATTTTTCAATATGCATGGTCAAAGTTAGAGAGAAGTTTGATTTAGGAAAAGCCAGAGTGTACTATAATTTGGAATGGGAGTACAATCTACTAGAAAGCAAGGGGAGAACCACCTCTTCAACAAAATCATACAGGAAGAAGTGGGTGCCTCTCGTCAGATCCATGACGGTGTTTAGCCTTCATGATGCATAGAATGACCATTAGTTATGCAGAAGTATGAAAGAAATCACCTGAAATTCTAGGCAGTAGTTATTTACCTCACTTGCCACTGAATCAGGCACGTTGACATAACTAGGTTCCTTTCTGCTGAGCATCATAAAAAATTATGTCATTAACAAACACGAAAGTCCACGAAATACAATAAGATGCACTGCACCAGGTTTTCGGAAAACAAGTACCACCCGATGATGGAATGGTAAATGACAGAATGGACCTCAAGAACTGTTCAAAATAATTTCATGGTATGGAAAGGGTGCAAAACCTTACCCAAAGCACAAACTACTCTAAAAGGGGCACCTGGGAACAAAACTTTTAAAGGCCCGCCTTGGATGTACCTAAAAGATAAATATGCTACTTCGAAATAGTCAGACTACCAAGGAACAGCTACTACATACCACGCTGACCAACACATGGGCACCAGAGAGGAGGCAAACCACGTGATCAGCACCACGACATCAGCTACTTGATCAATGAAAGTAGGAATCGTCGTTTTTATCTTTTCTATATATCTTGTTCTAGCCACATGGATATAAACAAAAAAGCCTACAGAAGTCATTGGGTTCACTTTGGCCCACATGGAAAGGACCTATGTGAACGAGGCAAATGAACTCATTTGGAGGACTTAACCAAGCTTAATATTTTATAGTCAGAGAGATAAGACTATAGATCCGAACCGGTGCAGGAGCAAGCACAACTACAGTATAATTGACAATATGATATGACAAACCTGTGATCGTGGGCTTCAACCATTTCAACTTTGCTGCTAGGCACTTCGTCCTTAATTTGGTTAGAAAGATACTGAAGAAGAATAAATAAAATAAATTTTAGTAGTGGAAAAACTTCAACACTATTGAATCAAAGGGAAAAGCAAGTTACCTGATGCATAGATATGATTACTATTGAAATCCCAAGAACAAAATTTATCGTCAGTGTGTGGCCAAACAATACAGCAGAGGCTACTCCAGTGAAGATAGTTGCAATTGTTGATGAGTACTTCTTCAAAATTGTATCTGCATTCACCATTGATTTGCTTAAAGTGCAAAAACTAGTATATACGTGTAGCAACCTACACGGAAATGCTACTGATTTAGCTGATTCATGGACATGTACATTTTTTTCTTCAGATATGCAGAAGAACTGCACGCCTCTATACTAAGAAGAAGAATACCATACATACTACAAACCAAAAATAAAAAAAGCAGAATCGCCAGAGAGACAAGCATTCGTGGGGCGTGGCACAAACAGGATATTTGGCCAACCACTAATATATATGCAATCTTTCAACTCCTAATAAATATCCATATTCAGCCATTAGGCAAGACTTTGGTAAGACGCAAGGTAATCTTTTACAGGTACATCCATTCAAGATAATAAGTTTTCAGACTTACGTGTATGTGATATATATATATAGTGTCATTTAAAGAACATAATGAATAAGAACTTAACATTTTTTTCTCTCTGCTGATAATATACCTGCATACTTGAAGAAAAATGACGACAGTATGCCCTGTGCAGCATTGTTGCAGATAAGAAACATTGTGGCTTTCGAGTGTCCTTCCAGAATGTTAAAGCTACTGGGCCCTGTAAAATGTACAGGACAACTGTAACTGATTTCTTACAGAACCATCAAAGTACTTAATCATCTAAGAATTGGATGCCTTATCTTCTAGATATTATGTTTACCGAGCCAATACATCAGATCAAGTTATAAGACTAATATCTAAATCATGGAAAACACAAAGTTACAAAGATAAACCAAAATAACCTACAAAAGAACCATGATGACATCGAAAAGCTACTATTATTTATATAGCATTGAGAAATTGACAACTTTGCTCAATTCAATAGAACATTTTAAAACGACATTACATTAAAACTATGCAATAAGCATATTTCTTTCAAGTAGACATGCATTCTCAATAATTACCTTGGATGACGGCAGTGATCACAAGCCCAAGAAAGTTAAATATCGCACCATAACCATACAGAAATAAGTTCTGAAAACATGAGATAAAATTGTGATCAAATGGTAGCTTCAGAGATCATAAAAACATTAACAAGGTAGCTTAGAATAGAATGCCAGGGCAAGAAAACTAACCAAATGGACACATACCTGAAGGTAAATACTGGTATCAAACTGGCTTTTTAGAGCCTTTTCATTGTAAACTGAAGCCAATGCGGGAACTGTTACCTGGTTTTGCATAAAGTTAGTAAGAAATATCAAATACCACATTTATTTCTGCTATTTGCAATTTCCAATTTCAACTAAACGAGAAAAAAAAGCACATGTCATCTCTATGTGAAGCAGTTATTACTAGAAAGAAAAGGGCAGCTAGTTCTGAATCCTTTAGTTGCGTTGTTTTGCAAAGAGATAAATGAGCCTAGATCAGTTATATGACTGAATATAAGGCTAGTTCTGGAAGCCTGAAACCTGAAGTGTCAAACAGAAGGGGTTCATCGATATTGCCAAAGAGACGGAATGGTTGCAGAATTTATCAATATTATTACTACAGCTAATGACCAATGCAGATGCAACATTTTGCTGCAATCAACTGCTGCAAGAGCACCATGCCTATTCACACGGACAAAAAAAAAAAGCTCACCAAGAAAAATTGAGTGTATAGAAATTAAACTGGCATTCCAAATTCATGGGAGAGGTGTTTTACATTGCATCAACATGTTCATTACCATAATTATGAGAAAATCAGAACTTACAAAAAAAAATAGTGTATATAGGTAGGCTCCAGCTGCAACAGGAAGACCTAGTGCACTAGAACCTTCTGGCAATGATTTCAGCTGATTAACAGATATTCCGATTAACAAAAGGGCAAGGGCCTCCCACTGTGAATATAGAAAAGCATGATGTCAACTAAATAGGTTTTTGAAGCCACTAAAATGAAGTACACTCAGAGATCCCTATACGTTAGAGATACAAATTGTCAAGTAATGAAGTACCAATTACTACAATTGGAATTACACAACTTCAATAAAAATCTAGGTTTGCATCGCTTTTAAGTAGATGTAGACATAGGAAAACGAAGAGTATACTTGCCTGAATTATGGAAAATCGCCTCCTCATTATGATCTTTAGAAGCACAGCGATTACTAGAACCTGCAAATGTTAGAATTCAGTATAGCATGAATACATGATTAGTGCCATGTGCAGCCAAACTCCAAACAGATGTCAAACATCAAAATATAGACATGTATCAAGGTGGTGGCTAATAGATAATTTAAAAAGAGACGAAACAGAGTGCATGTCCAAGCCACCAAGTGCATATGCATGTACATACAGGCTTTTGGCGAGTTGCATTGCCATGTCCTAACATATGCATATTTGCAGGCATTCAAGTGCATATATACTAATAATCCTAACATTTTTTGAAGAAAAGGCTAACATAATAGTTAACCATAGTACATACCTTGAGATTACTCAGCATTTTCACGCTAGCAGGATTAAAATATAACTGCATAAACATAGGACTGGTAGTTAGAGGAAATGTATGAGATCCAAGTTAGGTTAATACAACTGTTAGAATCCACTACTACTACAGACAGACGAAGAGCGGTAAAACCAGAGTACACCAAGTTCTGACCCTGCTGTGCTTAAAAAAGATGCTTTACCTGCATTATGAACTTCAAATAGTTGTTGATAGCATAAAGAAAAGCAGGTACTGCAAGAAGAACATTATTGCGAGCAGCCTGGCCAGTGAAGAAGGATGGTTAGTGTGGCAGACAAGATCACAAACTTTGTATAGTAAGTAATATTTCAGAACAAAAGCGATGGAGACCTATGGACTACAGGAGTAGTAAAAGATTCACTGTACAGTTTCTATACAGGTTTACATGAGCTTTCCAGTAAGATGCGATATTATGCATCAAAATGACAACATATGGCCAGGTATTCAAGGTCCTATTCTCTTCAGAACTAGCACACATTTCTAACATACGGGTTTTCCAAGAGAACAATAAACTCAAGATACAAATCAGGAAGGAACTGATCGTATCCAAATATAAACATGGCATAGTTTCAGTCTTGCAAATCATATTACCTGCATAAATATTGATACTGTGAAGAGTGGCTTGTCTCCCACCTTTAGACTTCTAGACTGCAAAAGAAAAAAACCAACTCAGTAAGAAAAGCAAATATATCAGTGATAAAAGAAGTTTACAGCACCCAGTGCTGAAATTAAATGCGAGAAAAATTTCAAATGACACTAAACAAGAATAGCATTACCATTTGCTATCATTTCAGCCGCATCCAACTAAAAAACGAAAACGAATTGTAGAAAGCAAAGAGCTGAAATGGAATTACCTGGATGAATAGCATGACAATGGCAAAGATAATTTTTGTAATCTCTGTCAAGAAATTCACACTGATTGGACTAAATTTGAATTTTCCATCCACTTTTGACATGTACACTAATATAGGCTACAAAAAAAAAAGAGGTAAAACAGTGTCAAGCAACTTTGAAAAAAAGCACAGCATAGCAAACAGATAAATGAAAGGACATGCTTATTTTTGAAAAAAAAAATACTAGGGCAGAACTGAAGTACTCCACCCCAGTACTCAGACATATGGTACTTAGAAAAATGTGGACTAGAATGAATTTCACCATTAATGATTGATATCATCATGTATTGATCATGATAATCAAATTCTCTCCTAGCAGTAGCAAATGAAATAAACACCAGTGCTAATAGCATTGCAGGAGGCACATCCAAATTTGGGTTTGTTATTCTAACAAATTCCGAAAAGGAAAAACAAAGTCTCTACCATAACCGTCTGCAGCATCGCACAAACACAGACCCAGAACAATCATAGGTCCTGAAGCTCCCCGAGAATATTTTGAGAGCGTACTACAGTACAGCTAGCCAAATTCACCTGGCTACAGACACATTCGTGGCATTATACTTTCACCTTGCTACTCAATTCGCCTCCTCATGCAGTAATCGCACCTATCAGCTAAAGTTGGACAGTCCTATGCAACACTCGGCCATTCGACACAGAACGCACTGATCAAAACCGACCAAATGCAGATGGGAAGCAGCCTTCACCTGTAGTCCGGCGAGGACGCAGTCGCCGGAGACGAGAAGCACGTTTAGCGCGCGCTGCCGCGACGACACGGTGCTCCGGTGGCTGTCGTACGCCTTCGACACCGCCGGCGGCACCGGCACCTTCGCATGGCACACGCTACATTCCACCTCCGCGTTCATTACTGCGGCCGCCGCCGCAGCCGCCGCCTCAGGCTCGCCGAAACCCTGAGGTTCCAATCAGCTGCGCCAAAACACGGCAGGAAAATCAGAGGAGAATCAGCAAAAATCGCAGGAAAACCCAGGAGCGAACCGGGACAAACCAGGAGAATGGTGGGAAGTGGGAACCCTAGCCTCTGGTGCGCGCCCCCACCATGTGAGCTCGCGGGGACCGAGGCGATCGGGATTCGAAGCTCCTCGAAGGCGCGGTGGGCGAGGCCGCGAGGGAGAAGGGGCGAGGGAGAAGGGCAATGCGGCAATGGGGAGCGGAGAGGGGAGCTGAAAATGTATACAAAAAATAATAATAATTAAATTATTCCTATGGAATATGCCACGAGAACGAAAGAGATGAGGGCTTTTCTGCAAGATTTCACTTTCCAAATAAACCCCTATCTTTTACTGTATTTCGTTTTATGTTATCACTGATGGTCCTTGATATTGATATAGAATTAGTTTTTTCTTTGTCTTGTTTTATCCAGCCTTGTTTGGATATACACGATAAATTCTAGAAGCCATTCAATTGGTAGAAGCTAGAGTGGAGGGTTGTTTGGATCCATAATTTCTAAAACTTGTGGTAGACTACTATTTATCATGAAACTATCTTAATACCCTTACTCTTTGATCTTCATGCTAGTGCATTGTAGTACAATGAAGGACAAGATAGTCATTTGATTTCTATAAGTTGTGGGTTTCTTCAGATTTCTCAGATTTGTCAAATCTACACTTCTTTTATATTGTAAAAGTTATGTGTATGAGCATGTATGGATCCCTAACTAAATTTGAAAGCTACCTTCTACAATATAGAATACTGGAATCCAAACCGGCCATGAGTCTTAAGTGTCACTAGGGATACAAGTCAAAGTGTCGACAAGCCTACTTAGTAATGACCTATCTTTGAGTTCGCTAGCATTTCTATTTGCAACCTAAGTGTCGCTATTTATCAAAAAAATGGTATAGAGAAGGTGACCAATAATAGAATGAGCTTATATGAAGAAAAGTTCAAAGGTTTGTTTATATGGTCAACAAGAAATACTTGCCTTATTGGAGTCAAATAACAAAATCACATATTCTCATATGAGTGGAGACTATGATTAAAGTGAGTCTCATATGAGTGGAGACCATTTTCATAGTTCATTTATATTTTCATTTTCTTGCTTTGAAATCCGAAGTAATTTTATTATTTTTAAGAACAATACTTCGAGATGATATAAAGTCTTGAAAATAGCTCCCTGCCTCTACATGAATAAAGCGTACAAAAAAAAAAAAACAGAACATCATGCACACTCTAGACCAGGGACGACGCCAAGTTCAACTTGCCTAGTGCCTAGGCACCAGGGTAAAAGAATGTTTTACCATTAAATAGCTTCGATTTTACCATATATTTCTTTTTTCTCGAACGTGGATTTTACCATATATTTCAAAAGAGTTACATTTAATATATGAGCTGTGCATCAGGGTCATTTCATGATCAGCTTCGCTGCTGCTCTAGACTGAACCAAAGATCAATCATGATCTGATTGAATGCATCATCCCTTCTTGGTAGGAGTATTGCAGTAAGTTATACACAACATAAACCTTGGAAATTAACAAGTTTATTATACTTATGACTTTGATCCCTCAAACTTCACGGTAAAAAGTCATCTCTACCATAGACACGCATCATCCCTTGTTGGTATATATTGCAGTAAGTAGCTTGATTCATAGTACTTCCAAACACACGAGCGCTTCCATCCCAATCTTGTACTATTCAGCTACGCTTGCATAACAAAATAAGAAACCACAGGGTCCGAACTGAAAAGACCATTTCTGCTGGCGCGCCGGCCACCACCGTCACCGCCGGAAGAGATCGCCGCTGACTTTGCTGAGGATAGAGATGACAAAGTGGAGACCAGCCAGACAACGGCCCGAATTCCAGAACTACCCCCGGCTTCTTGGCCGTATTCGCACGCAGCCCCTTGTGGTGCTCCAAGAGAGGAAGGGCGCTACCGGTATTTGACATGCGTCGGGTGTGGCCGCGCCGAACTGGTTAGGGGAAGATCAGTGATCTCTAATGGAGTCAACAGTCAAAGGGCTCCACATGGAAGCTTCTGAATCGTCGGGAGCCGTGCGGGCGGCACGTGTGCTGCGCGTGCGGACTGGGCACAAGTGGTGGTACTCACCGACACTGACAGCAGCAGAGCAACTGCGTCAGTGTGTGAAATTTATAAAATATCCGTCACAAGGATACCATGCGGTATACAGCGATAGGAGTAGGGCAATCCATCTGCAGCAGGGTTAGAAAACACAAGATCAGTAGACCATTATGTATCATGCGTGTTACAAATCAGTGGAGTTTCTTCTTTATTACAGAGCTTCAGCTAATTTGCAGGTAGGCTGAATAAATATATCTTTTTACACAATTGAAGGTTGACAAGCAACCAGAAACTCTCCGTACTTTCACAAATTTAACATCATAATCTACATATAGGTTCATGTAGTACATGGCAATATCAGAGTAGCACAAAAAAAAATCATATATATTGGAACTAATCAACCCTTGGATTAGTAGCCAAAACTCAAAACTCCATTCAGTACATTATTACAGGAGTGAGACAATTAGAGCACCTAGTGATCATTACAAAGAAACAGCAAAAAGAACCAACAGGTTCTGCATTTGCAAACGCTGCATTATGCAGACCACCGACCCTGAGGAATGACAAGCTTCTGAATTCTTTCGTAGAAGCTCAGACCATGGATCTGAATCGAGGTCTCTTGCTGTCTGGATCATGATTCCACCCCCTCCCAAGTGTTTGCAGAAGCAGATGAGATCACTCATGTGTGCTTCCATGCTAGAGAGCAGAAGTACCCCCTCTGAGGAGAATTCGCTCCCCGTGTCCCAAAACCATATATAACCAGATTCTTCAACCTTCAACCAACCTTCGGTTCAGCCGTCATAGCATACACTAACAGAAAGCAGCTGGCCAGCCTCTAGTTTACCTGCAGAGCTTGACAGTGCATGCTACTGCTTGAGCCCAATACTTCAACCTGGCTTTCACTTCCTCTGGATCGTCACCTGCCAGAACGAATGCTGATCAGCAAAGGAACACAGGTCTTTCATAGTAGAAATCAATCACAGGCAGAACAGAATCTCAGGACAGACATGGGTAACAGCCAAACTATGGTCTCATGGAGGACATGGTTGTGTTCTTGTGTTGCATTTTTTTTTAGTCTCTAACAAAAATAATACATATAACAAAAGTGAACCCCTTTGCCGGTTTCCGAAAAATGGACCTTTGTAAAGGTAGAATAATCTTTCTTCAAATTTACGCTCCTTTTTTGAGGAAACGTGTGCTGGAAAGGAGATAGCATAATTCAGTGGAGCCTAGTCTTGCTTTGCTTTGTCGTGAAGATTGTCTTGGACAAGACTGTAAGCACTTACTGAGCGAAGTGACATCACTGAGAAAACGCATGTTATGTGATTATGTCTGGTCACTTCTGTACGGTGATAAAACCAATAATGCAAGTATAGCTTTGTTCCTCCACTATTGAATCAAAATGATGAAAGTTTTCTTTGTTTTCGTTTGCTACCGAATTCAGATACCCAAAAGGTAGGTAGAATCCCCAGTAGTGTCTATCATCCATGTTCCTTCTATGAAATAGAGTAGTATAGAAGAAGAGGTTTTTATTCTCTATGCCAAGCCTCCTATAAAGTACTACTTACTCCTATCTATACCTATTAATAAAGCGAAGAAATTTCCGTCGTCCACCCTCCAGACCACAGGATCATCCTCAACCATCGGATTAACATCAATGGTTTAGATCGACTGTCAGCCTAATAAAGAGAGAAAATTTCTGCTTCCACCTTTTTTCTGCCTGCCCTCCCTCTCCTGTTTTGTCCCGTAATCTGTACGCTGTATGGAAGTGGAAATCCATTCCGTATCCAAACCCAAATTGAAATAAAAAAGAACTCCAAATCTATATTCCAACGTAAGGACTCCTGATCTAAAATCGTATTCCATCTACGAGAAAAACTTCGCCTCCGACGACATCCTCCTCCTCCACGCGACGGCACCTCGATCCATCCATCAGCCTGACGGCAGCCCTCGCCATCGGAGTTACGCCGCCTCCACGATCGCCGTCAACGCAGATGTGACACATCAGGGATCACCAGGTGTGTCGAACCCTTCCCATCACTTCCTGCTGGGAAAAACTACAAAACCGAGCACCAAGCTCTTATCCTCCGCCGTCGTCGAATGCTGGTTCTTCTAAGCTTGCCTGTCTGTGCGTTCCTTCTTTCTTTTTTTCGTGTCAAGTATGAAACTGATCACCGAGCCCTAGGCCCGTTGCCGCTGTGTGCGATGCCGTCGCTGCTCGCTTTTTTATCTTTCTTTATTCAGCTTTAGCAATCACTCCATCTTGAACCCTGAATTTATTTTTCTCTATACTGTACCGGTGTCACCAGATATGGATTACTAACCCTGAGGAAATTGTGCATATCTAGAAAATTTTCAGATAGCTTGAAGATCGAGATTCATCTACTTGTGGTACGTGTTGCTGAACCTTCAATTTTGAAGGTTTTAGTGTTTATTCAGTTTTCCTTAAAGAATCTTTATCTAAACCTTTTGTTTATAAATGGTTTTTTTCTCTTGGATACGTCATTTTTTAAAAAAAAACAACGCTCGCTAGGGCAAACACCTTGCACCACTCGGCATATTCTCCCGTTGCAACGCACGGGCATATTTGCTAGTAAAACTTAAAAGACACAGCCCGTGAAAAACAAAAGGAATGAATCAAGTATGGCTCCTACTAAAGAGTCTAAGACCCAAAAAAAGAGAGTTCTAAACCTGGCAGTCAGAGCACTTTAGTTTGACTGAACTCATGAGTTTTCGATTTTTGAATAAGTGTTTCTAAAACTGATAGAGTAATCTACTCTGCAACATCTTGAGTTCTTTCATAACTAAATGTTGTCACAGATCCTTCTTAAAAAAATCTCACTGCAAATTACTAATCAAGAGGCATTCATCACCTTACTGAAAACAAGAAAAATGGTGCACTAATTGAATCAAGCAAATTGTTATACCAGCAGCTCAAAGAGCACCTACTTCATCAATCATCCAACCATACACCAGTTCATCAATCTACCAAAACATGCTTAATATTTTTTTTCCCTGATTTTCGCTATTCTGGGGAAAAAACGCGTCAATCATCCAACCATACACCAGTTCAGCAATCTACCGAACAAGCTGAATATATATTTTTTTCCTGATTTTCGCCATTCTGGGGAAAAAAACGCATCAATCATCCAACCATACACCAGTTCAGCAATCTACCAAAACATGCTTAATATTTTTTTTCCTGATTTTTGCTATTCTGGGGAAAAAACGCGTCAATCATCCAACCATACACCAGCTCAGCAATTTACCAAAACATGCTTAACATTTTCAGAAACTTCTGAATTTGGGACCAACAGTTGTGATTCCTCCAGAACAGAAACCGTGCCACGCCTTAACAGTTAGTTAAAGCTATTAATTCACATCATCCCAGATGAACGGAGAAAGAAATTTCACCAAATTCGAGAACTGAGTAGATAAAAGTGGTTTTTACCCGGTCCAGAGATCCTCCAATTGGGGAGCGGCGGCGACGCAGGCTCCTCCTCCTCCTCCTGCTCCTGCCCCGGCGCCCTCTGCTCGTCGAGGAACCTCCGAGTCATGGAGTAGCAGAGCTCGAGCGCGGGCAGAGTCCCGCAGAGCTCGGGTATCTCGCTGTACGCGAAGCCGAAGCCGAGGTCGAGGCAGCCCTTGAGATCATCCAGGTCATCCTCCGTGAGGCTCTTCGTCCTGGCCACCCCGCCGCCGTCGCTGACGCTGGCGGAGGACGCCTCCACCATCACGAAGCTGCTGCTCCGCCGTGGCTGCCGCACCAGACTGATGCTGGCAGCGTCGGCGGTAGACTGGACGGTGGAGATCGGCACCTGCGGCTGCGAGGACAAGTAGGCGGTGGAGGTGGAGGAGGAGACGGTCGCCATTTCTCTGCTCGTTTTTGTTTGTCTGATGATGCCACTCAGGTACTCAGGTTCGAGTTGGGCGTCTGCCCTATTTATAAACGAAGAGCGAGTGTTTCTTGGTTTAAAAATGGTTTTTGTAGTATCTTTTAGAGTACTTTATTAGGCAATGGTTGTATTAGTTATGGAAATTTAGTTGTGATTTGTTTTGGCCAGGCTAGTACTACTATTTTAAAACTATTTAAAAATTGGTTTTTGTAGGGTTGTATCTTTTAGAGTACTGTTTTAAAACTAGACATATATATACGGAGTACAACTTTATTTTCCATCTATACATAGTTTTTCGATGAATTTTAGATATAAACTATGTCAAGATACATAACCAATGTATCTAGAAAAATTATGTACTCCATTTGTTTCAAATCTAAGGCTTATTTGGAAGCATAGCAACCCCCTTCAATCCATACATATTGGGAGGTGCAAAGCAGAAAAGTATATTTTTCACTCCGTTTCACAAGAATTTGATTTTCATAAAGAAACATTTTGAGTGAAACGGATTTGACTATCTAGAGAAAACTTTATCCTGATCTCGAGTAGAATCCAACAATCATTTTTCATAAATATACCTTTGGTGGGATAGGTTCTCTTAGAAACGCCAGTGGAACAGTTTGATAGCTTGTTAGATTCTTGAACTAGAACTAGAAGTAGCACAAAAAAGCCTTTTTTGTGCGCCTTTTAATACTAATAGTACAAAAATAAGAATATATTTGATTTGATTTGAAGTGATTCTTCTTGAAATGTTCCTCTCTTCATGAAGTTTGACAGGATCCTAATGATTCTGA